>JAPKLY010000847.1:102962-118800 GCA_026898435.1 Prunella vulgaris | reverse complement strand
AGGTAATTAGGACACGAATGCGTTAGTTGAAATCATAAGGATAACACCCGAGGCATTTCATCTTTCTTGCACTTTCATCTCGAAAGTTAGTTGGTAATTTTAATGCTTTCTAGTTTAGTTGTTGCTTGTTTTTATTTCTTGTCAACCTTGCTCGTCACTGTAGTATCATGCCGACACATAATCTTGGGGCTCCATCACACCACTAAATCCTAGGTCGATACTACTTGGTCGTATACTTGCAATACTACAATTACCCATCCGCTTTTGGGTAGATTTGCTTGAGTTATAAAACGTGCAAAAATACGAGAAAGTCACATACCCCCTAAATATTTTATCCCTGAAGGATATAAATGAGTATTTATACGAAAACAAAATGAAATGATTAAGTAGAGAGATACAAAATGAGTTTAACAGCTTAAGAGTTTTTCGCAAGACTCATTATTGATTTTGATGTGATTAAATATATTCTCCTGTTATAAATATTATAAAGTTTTGCTGTATATCCCTGTCAGTTAAATTGATTTAGAAATGCAGATGATGGACATTGTAAATAATATATGTATACGGATAATTGGATACCTATATATATATATATATAAATATATTCCTGATGGATTTAAAATTCCCCAGAAGAGGAATGATGAAAATCGCAGTTTGTAAACTGTAAAGATCTTGTATGATTTAAAATAATAATGTTGAATATGATTTAATCGACTTAATGAATTCTTCCTGAAGAAGGAATATATAAACAATGAAGTCTTTCCTTGTATCTTTATAAACAAACCATTTAATAATTTTTGTATTATCTTAGAGTATGTTGATGATCTGAATATAATAGAAACAAGGAAGGAAACTGAACAAGCTAGTTCAATCTTAATAATTGAATTCGAAATAAAAATCTTGGATAAAAAAAAGTTTTCTCTTGACCTGCAGATCGAGCATTTCCATGAAGGAATCTTTATACACCAGTCAACCTACTTAAAGAAAGTGTTGGAGAGATTCCATATGGACAAATCTCATCCACTAAGTACACCAATGGTTGTCCGTTCTATCGAAATGGAAAATGATTCATTTAGACCGTTCCATCCGAAGAGATATTAGGTCCTGAAGTTCCTTATCTTAGCGCAATTGACGCACTGTTGTATCTTGTAAAATGCACTAGACCGGATATTGCTTTTTGCAGTAAATTTACTTGCATGATTAAGTGCCTCTCATACAAGAAGACATTGAAATTGTGTTAAACACACATTGTGATATCTTCTATGTTCACAAGATCTCGGTTTATTTTACCAAAGAAATCAAGATAAAACACTAGTAGGTTACTCAAATCCTGACTATATGTCTAATCCCCATATTGCCAAGTTTCAGTCTGGTTATGTTTTTCTCTGTGGTGGTACAACAATCTCATGGAGATCTGTTAAACAAACTATGGTGACCACCTCTTCAAACCACTCAGAGATTATAGCTCTGTATGAGATAGAACGAGAATGTGTTTGGTTAAAATTGTTAGTAAAACACATTTACGATTCGTGCGGTATCCCTTTAAATGACATAACTCCTACTATATTCCATGAAGATAATGCTGCCTTTATTGCTCAAATGAGTAATGGCTATGTAAAAGGGAAGTTAACGAAACACATTTCACAAAAATTCTTTTATCCTTGCGAACTCCAGAAGAGTGGTGAAATCAAAATACACATACGCTCAAGTGAAAATCTTGCAGATTTGTTCACTAAATCGCTCTCTACATCTACTTTTGAGAAATATGTTTATGGGATTGGGATGCGTCGACTTGGAAGATTGTTATCTTCAGGGGGAGCATCGACTTCAAAACAATCCTGAAGATTGGATCCCGAAGATCAATAGTTGTACTCTTCCCCGTTAACTAACTAACGTACTCTTCCAAATTACAATTATAATGTCCAAGGGAAAGTGTTATAAAATATAAGATATTGTTGTGGACATTAGTAATTAACTAAGTCCATTGGGCCTTTGGCCTAATGGGCTTTAGGGTTAGTTAGGGATACATTTATTATATATACATGTAATCCTAATTATTGTACACACATTTAATATACGTATTATCAGTGATGTCTCCTGGCTTGGTCGCCCCCAGACGTAGTCCTTGTGACGAACTGGGTTACCAAATTTCTGTGTTCTTTACTACTTTCAATTACACTTTAATTATAACAGTTACAAGTATCTCCCATGCAAATTGAAATTGTTCATTTAATTTTTTTTAGTTTTTGAGGATTTAAAAAAAAACAAATAATACTATATAATGAATTTAAAATTTTACTTTTAATATGTGTTATTATATGAACAAATGCATGTTACTGTAAATAAAATTGTATATTACTTTCCAAATGAAATATTGTTATTATATATATATTTATTTATTTGTATAAAATAAATATTTTTTCATAGAATATAAGATAAATGTGTATTAATATAAGTAAAAATATTAGTTTTTTATAAATATTTATTTATTTTTAAAAAAAATATTATTTTTTCATATAATAACGCATATAAAATAGTAAAAAGCGTGTTATTACATGAATCAATATACCTAAATTTAAAGGGATGCTGATTATATTAAAAACACATTTATTCTTATAAAAATACATTTTGTCCTTACAGTAACACGCATTTTGCCCATATAGTAACACACATTTGCCCATATAGTAACACAAATTGGAGAGTAAATATATATTAATATTAGAGCAAATATATGTTACTATCTTATAAAATATTGTTCTTTTACATATATTTATTTGGTTTTATAGAATAAATAGTTTTTCATATAATGTAAGAGCAAAATGTGTGTTACTATAAGAATAAATATTTATTATTCACAAACATTAACTTATTTTTATAGAAATAATAATTTTTCATATAATAACATATGTATTACGTGAAACAATATACCTAAATTTAAAAGGATGATGAGTAAATTAAGAAACACATATTTATTCTCATAAAGATATATTTTTCTCATATAGTAACACACATTTGCCCGTGTAGTAACACAAACTGGGAGACAAATGTGTGTTACTATTAGAGCAAATGTGTGTTACTATCTTATAAAATATTGTTATTTTACATATATTCATTTATTTTTATAGAGTAAATAATTTTTCACATAATGCTAGAGCAAAATGTGTGTTACTATAAGAACAAATATTGATTATTCACATATATATTGATAATTATAGAAGTAATTATTACTCCCTCTGTCCCACAGGAATTTGCACACTTTCCTTATTTGGACGTCCGACATAAATTTGCACACTACTAAAAAAAGAAATATTGATTTACGTGTACACTCACAAATATATACACATATTTACCAATATGCCACTATTTTATATTTAAATACATTTTCCTTAAAAAATGTGCCATCCCGTCGGGTGCAAATTCCTACGGGACGAAGGGAGTATTTTTCATATAATAACATATATATTACGTGAAACAATATACCTAGATTTAAATGTAGGTTACTATATGTATACATATTTATTTGTAACTTAATATTAAATGTATATTTTTTAATCTACACAATAATTAAAAAATAAATAAAAAATTAAAATAAACTTATAAAAATATGCCAACAACTTCAAAGTTGGGGTGGGGAGGGAAAATTAATATGTATGGGGTGGGGTGGGGTGGGGTGGGGAGGGAACATTACCGAGGGACATTACCCACGCGCAAGCTTCCTCTTTTTTTTTTTATATATTTGAAAGTTTTTACTGTAAAAATTTCTACGCAAGTGTTGCTCAATAATGTATTTTATTAATTTTTATGCGTGTAGATTATATATTTTTTGGGAGTTTAAATACAGTTGTGATGTTTAAACAATGTATTTGTGAAAATAGATGCGAGATGGAAAGAGTATTGTTGGTCCTGAAACGAGTCTAGATCAGTGTGTGGGGGAGAATACATTGACAACAACTTTTTCTTTATCAGGAATTTCCCTTCAGGAATTCAGTCAGCTATAAACTGAGAGTGCTCACTGAGACTTAGTCCTTAAGACTGAAAGACTCAGGAACCAAGTACTTTGAATCCTGAAATATGCTCAGAGTGAGCTCAGAAAAGATAACCCACCTACTGACTCCTGAGAAGTTGGTCAGTTGGATAGCTATCTAATCAAGTTTTTCAGTGCGGAAGTGTGAGCCGTAGATTATACTCGTTTTAATATTTTCCTGAAAGTGTTTTAGCTTAGTTACTGAAAGAGTGGTTAAGGGACTGTGCTCAATATTTAGGATCAGGAAGACTGATTCTTCCTGAATTTCAAAACAATGATGAAATGATTTCCTGATTTGATGATATGATAGTTAAGGATGCAGAGTAAAGTAAATCAGCAAGCAGAAACTTTTACGCGGTTCAGAGACTCAAGCTCGTACGTCCACGGCCTGATTTAACAGGAGCAGTCCACTCTTATGATTGATTATTGTTTTTATACGTGCCAAGGTGCACGAGCAGTCTCTTTCCTTTCTAAGGAATTCAACCCCTGGGTGATTTTACAAGTCCCAGTCCTTCCCACTTCACCAACTCACAAACTTGAGTGGTTTAGCTTTCAGTTTTCCAACTAAGGTATGATAACCTTTACAAACAAATCTATGTTAAAGACTGAGTTATCACTCTAAGATAAATACAGAAAGTTTCCTATCAACACTAGGAAAATTTAATTTCAGAGTGTTGAATGTTTGAATGCTTTGAGCGCTTGAAACTTTGGTTAATCACGACTTCAAAATTTCTCGTAACCTTGTTTGGGTGCAAAGCCTTTTGTATTTATAGTGAAGACTTGTAATAGATCCGTTGGAGGAGATCAAAACAAATCTTCCTATTTTAGGTAGGTGGCAGCCTAGGATTGTATGTTTTAGTTTTCACTATGCTTGTTTAGGTGAAAGTCTTATGGCGCCGCCTATAGTCTGTGGACATTAAATGCGAAGGTCAGCTCCGTACACATGTGTCATTGTCTCACTGGCTGCATTTCAAACGGCTAGTTCTTGCATGACTTTATGCTTCATAGAACCATTTAATACTCCGAGTAAGTTGTACTTAAACTCAGGTATAAATATTTGTCTTCATTGGAGTCTGACATTCTTCTTGTCCTCAATCTTTTAGCATAAATGCTAAGTCCCAAAGTGTTAGTAACCTTTTCTGTTGGTCCCGAAATGAGTATAATCAGTGTATGGGGGGGAATACACTGATATCAGATTTTTCTGAAAGACTCAGAAAAATGCTCTAACACACTCAGTCAGGAAGATCCTGAAGATACTCAACAAAACTGATAGTCCGCAAGGGCAGCAGGGACAAGTCAGTATGGAGTCAGATAGGCTGAGTATGGGTAATGTGCTCAGAAGCTCAGTAGAGATAACAAACATACTGACTGCTCTGAAGCAAGTCAGTTGGACTACTACAGTAAGCTAGAGTACGTGCGGAATGTGAGCCCTTAGTTTCTACTCGTTTTAATTTCTGAAAACGTTTTCTCTGAGTTTGCTTAGTAACTGGTGGTTAAGGCTAGTGCACAATTTTAAAGGTCAGGATGATTGATTCAGCCTGAATATCAAAACAATGCAGTATGCTCAGTTTAATATGATGACAGTTATGATCCTGAACACGAATGTAAATCAGCACACAAGGGTCTTTTTAAGGTGGTTCGGAGATAACCAACTCCTACGTCCACGATCTGATTTAACAGGAAGCTATCCTCAAAACCCTGAGGATAGGAACTTGGTTTTTTACATGCCAAGGGACACGAATAGCCAACTTTCTCTCTTAGGAACTGACCCCTGTGCGTTTTACAAGTCCCAGTCCTTCTAACCAACCAATCTCACACCCTGAGTGGTTTGGTATTCTTGGTTTCCAACTAAGGATAGCCCTAGCAATACAAATCGATGCTAAAGATTAGAGCTATCAAAACTAAGAAAATACAGAGTGAATCCTACTACAACACTAGGGAAATTTAATTGCAGAGTGTTGTTCAAAGTATGCTTTGAGTGCTTGGATTCTTGAGAGCTTTCACTTGGAAATTTCCTTTAGCCTTGAATGGGTGCAAGGCTCTATGTATTATTAGGTAAGATTTGAAAAAGATTCGTTGGAGGAGATCTTCACAAATCTTTCCTATTTAGGGTGGTTGCAGGCTAGATGTACTTGTTGACCTTTTTCCAATGCTTAATCTGGAAAACATTGTCCCGCCGCCTGCAACTCTGAGACGCATTAAATACCGCATTAACTGCTGTACAAACTCCGTACATGCGTGTCAAAAGATGATTGGCTCTCCGTACAAACGGCTAGTTGACCATCTGACACTTGTCCTTCCTCGTACATTCAATGCTCCGAGTTTCTTATCCATAACTCCGGATGAATGTTTCTCTTTAATGGAGTCTACTGACATTCTCTTTGTCTCTCAGGTGTTAACAAAAGTGTCAACTGTCCCATAGCATAAATACCTTTTTTGCTTTGGACTTACATGGATCAGGTAAACTGACTCAAGGCCTAAGTCAGGTCTTATGAGCATTCAGCTCAACCTGATAGGTTATTCAGCCCAGTATGTGTAACCTCTTTGCTTTGGACTTACATGAGTCAGATAAACTGACTCAAGGCCTAAGTCAGGTCTTATGAGCATTCAGCTCAGCCTGATAGGTTATACTTACTCTTCACTGACTAAGTTCTGTCCTGAGCATGCTTAGTGTACTCAGTAGAAGCATTAGTCAATGGTTCTCCGGATTGTCTTCAGGATGGATGTTCAAGCTTCGGTCTTCAGCTTCAGTTCAGGCAATCTTCAGCGAGACTGACTCTGATCTTCTTCAGGATAAGTTGCACTTCAGACTTAAGATAATTGGGTCGACTCCAATATTCTTCAGTCTTCAATACGTTCCCCCTGAACTGAATCCCTTACCTGACTATCCTGAACTAGACAATCCTGACTAACTGTACTTAGGCAAATCATCAGGGGTTTTGGGATCTAATCAAAACACTCAGATTGTCCCAACAATTTCCCCCTTTTTGATGATGCCAAAACCCTTAAGCAAATTCCTAACCATCTATACAATCAACTGATTTAGTCAGTGAAAATAACTCAGTACCTCCTGACAAACTTGGCACTTAGTCTATAAGATGGAAACAAGGAATGAGTTAGTACAGTTCTTGATAGGAATACGGAAAAGTAAATTTAGGAGTCAACAAGAAGTTGTACTCAGGAAAATAAGATAACTTCATTGATTCATCGGAAATTACAAGTATCCTGAAGCTATTACAATTTTTCTGACAACTAACTCCTTACAATCTACTCTTCATCTTTATCCCACTCAGCAAGAGGGATTTCATACATCTCCAAAACACGGTTCAGGATCAGCTTCATTCTATTCCGATCACCAATAGTCCCGGCAGCACGTCCTACCTTGACGACTTCTTCTGATATTGCTTTCGGGTCCAGTTGCTTGGAGGTTCCGAAGAGTGGAGGAGGATACTTGATGAATTCCGGCGGAGCGATCTCTACACCTTCAGTGTCAGCATATCTGATGATATCAACCCAGAGATCAGCATGCTCCTGTGCCATCCAGTGGTGGAGAATGACATCTTTGTCTTCGTTCAGGTCGTCCCACAACCCCACCACATAGAATAGGTAAGTCCACCTATTCCGGATCAGAATCCAAACCTCCAACATCTCAATCGGAATAAAATCCTCGACCATCTGAAGTGGGGGAGGGCCCTGACCCGAATTGACCACCATCTTCCTCTGAGTCTTCTTCCGAGATCCAGAAGGTACTGTCTTTTGCTTCTGAACCTGCGAAATCAGGTACTCTTGATTTTCTTTCAATCTCTGGATCTGACTGACAAGCGACAACTCCCTCAGCTTCGCCTGCTTCTCTGCCTCAGTCATCACCAACTTCTTCTGAGTGGTCGATCCAGGATGTAATCCTTCCTCCATTTCAGTGTAAAGGGACTCCAGGGCAGGATCCTCAGAGGGCCTCAACCTCTTTGGATCTGAGCCTTCTGCAGACTCGACAGCAGAAACAGACCTTGTTCTCTTTTTGTCTGTAGCTTTCAGTTCAGGGGGAAAGATTTTCTTCTTGCCTTAGCCAATTTGCTTCCTTCCTTCCCCCTTTTTGGCATCATCTTCGTTGATCTTCCCAATGACTTCCTCTACTGACCTTGCCAAAAGTTTGAACTGATCTGCCATCTCTTGCTGCTTGCCCTAAAGTTATCCGATCTGACCAGCCATTCCTCTCAGACCGTGACTGAGCCCTTTAACTATGTCGTTGTGCTCTGATTTTAATCTCCCTTCAAAACCCTCCAATCTAGAGTTCAGAGCCTCATCAATCTCCTTCTTTTCTTGAGCAGACATCTCACTCAGTAACTCTGTTTTCAGTTCATCCTTCAGCTTAGCCAGCTTGGCATCAACTAGCTGAGCAACCCTATCCTCCAGCTGATGATCTAGAAAAGTGGCTAGCTTTGACTCTTGCTGAGCTTGAACATCGGAGACCATTTGTTTGCAAGCTCGAATGGTCCCCTTAGCTTGCTTAGCCACAGTTGATAGTTGAACTGAGTGAGTTATCCCAATCTGTCCAAGGAGATCGATCGCAGCATTCATCTCCCGAGCCATCTCGTTCTGATCCAGTTCCACCTTTTTTAGACGATTATTATTATGCATTTGTGAGTTATAATACTTTTTTACTGTTTATTTGTAGGTTACATTCTTCAATCTGAGGAAGTACGTGTCTCTTCAATTAAATCTTTCTCAACAGCCATGGCTTCGTCATTTTCATCCACATCGTAATTGATGACCTTTCATGTTTGATTTTGTACTTCAATTGGGACCACTGCCTCAACACTGAAAGTCAATGCAAATGGGGTTTTTCCAGTACTAGCTCTGTATGAGCATCTGTTGCACCATAAGACTTCTAGTAGTTCGTCTGTCCAGCTGCTTTTCTTGTCAGTTAGACAAATTCGGAGGATATGTTTGAGGATCTTATTGACTGCCTCAACTTGTCCGTTTGACTGTAGGTGGTATGGAATCGAGTAATGTTTCTTGATATTCTACGAATTGCAGAAATTCCTCAGCTTTTTTCTGTCAAATTGTTTTCCATTATTGATCACTATTAATAAGGGCAACCCGAATCTACATATCAACTTCTTCCAAATGAAGTTGATCATTTTCTTCTGAGTGGTCGTTGCTAGTGTTTTGGCTTCTACCCATTTCGTGTAGTAATCTACTGCTACCACTGCAAATTAGACACTACCCTTTCATGGTGGGAAAGATTCAATGATGTCTATTCCCCATTTTGCAAATGGCCATGGGCTGTAGATAGTAATTCTTATGCTGGGGTGTGAATGTTAGGAGCAAATTGCTGGCATTTATGATACTTTCATTCAAAGTTGATGGCGTTTTTTCATAATATTGGCCAGTAATATCCTTATCTTAATGTCATGTTAGCCAAGGCATGTCCCCCAACATGACTACCGCAAACACCCTCATGAATCTCTGTTTACACAGCTTGACATTCTTGTGGTGACAAGAACTTGAGCAATGGTAGTGAGAATCTTGTTTTGTATAACTACCCATCAGCCACAGTGTACCTAGCAGCTTGCTTGAATAGTCGGGTAGCAACTCAAGGATCTTCAGGTTGTTCACAATTTGTTAAGTATTTCCTAATGGTATCCTCCGAACTTCTTCTTCTTTCCCCCTCATTCAACGTCTAATTTACTTTATAATCAGACGTTGAAGGACTTTGGATTTTTATGATTA
Source organism: Prunella vulgaris (assembly GCA_026898435.1). Taxonomy (NCBI): domain Eukaryota; kingdom Viridiplantae; phylum Streptophyta; class Magnoliopsida; order Lamiales; family Lamiaceae; genus Prunella; species Prunella vulgaris. The sequence continues at coordinate 109,046 of JAPKLY010000847.1, read as the reverse complement.
ATACTTCAGTTAGTTCTGCTGCTCTGTGGCTTGTTGCTAGTCGAGTTAGTGCATCAGATTTTGTGTTTTCCATCCAACGTATTTGTTCTATATAAACTTGTTCGAATAGAGATATTAGGTGGGCAAATTTTTTTTGGTAGAGTATCATTTTTTCATCCTTTGCTTCATAATCTCCTTGGACTTGGGATATTATTTTACTGAAAACCTCCAAATTTTTATAGTTGTTTTGCCCTCACAACTAATGATAGCCTAAGTCTTGCTATCAAAGCTTCATATTCCGCTTCATTTTCGGTGGTTATAAATTCAAATCTAATTGCTAAAGTAAATACTTGTCAGTCTGGGCTTATCAATACTACTCCTGCTCTAGAGGCAATGTTGGTGGAGGAACCATCATCATAGAGATGCCAAGGACGATTATGTCCACTCGTTGAATCTTGAAAAAAAACTAGCTCGACTATGAAGTCGGCTAGAGCTTGACCTTTGATCATTGTCTGAGGTGCATATGTTATCTCAAATTACCTTATCTCTAGCAATCATTTCATCAATCGTCCTGCAGTGTATGTACGGTGTGGGATATATCACAGCGGGAATATTGTTAGCACTTCCACCTGGTGATCATAGATGTATGGCCGGAGCTTTTGAACACTCATCACCAGAGCGTAGGCTGGCTTTTCTATTGTGGAGTAACAAATTTCTACTTCGTGGAGTTCTTGGCGGACATAATATATTGGTAGGTAAAACTTTCCTTTTGCACGAACAAACACGGAGCTGATGGAAACTTTTGATGCTATCAGGTACATGTATAGTTTCTCTCCTTCGATCGTCTCTAATAATATTTGGGGATTTCTCAAGTGTTTTTAATTTTTTAGAAAGCTAGTTGACATGCTTCGATCCATTGAAAATTGTATTTCTTCTTTATGATAGCTTCGAAGAATGACCTTTTTCGGTCTTCGAATCTAGATATGATTCTGTTTAATGTTGTTAGGCATCCTGTCAGTTATTGCATTTTTTAAACTGAGTCTAGTAGTTGCATGTCCATTATGGACTTTACTTGGGATTGACTTATTTCAATTCAACGTTAGCTAACACAATGCCCTAAATTTTTTCCAAAGTGTACTCCAATACTTCTCTTTTAGGATTGAGCTTCATGTTATAGAATCGTAGAATCTCGAATGTTTGTGCCAAGTGCTGCAGATGGTCCTCCTTTTGGACACTCTTTACCACGATATCATCAACATAGACTTTAATTGTGTGACCTATATGTTCATCGAACATCTTGTTGATGAGTTTTTGATATGTTGCTCTGGTATTGATGAGTCCGAACGATATTATTTTCTAGCGGTACATATTTTTGTTAGTGTAGAATGTAGTGTCTTCTTGATCATATGGGTGCATCACAATTTTGTGGTAGCCTACAAAGTGTCCATAAAGGTCACGAGTTCATGCATGGCAGTGCTGTCCACCAGCTGGTCAATATGAGGTAACGGAAAGTTATTTATTGGGCGTGCCGCATTTAGATCGGTAAAATCGATACACAACCTCCATATTCCATTTGGCTTACGAACCATCACTGGGTTTGCAACCCATTGTGGACATAGTCCTTCTTATATTAATTTGTTATCTAGCAGCTTCTTTACTTCCACACTCAGTACCTCGTATTTCTCCAGATCAAACTTTCTTTTCTTCTGTCTGACGAGCTTCTCTGGCGGCAAGCATGTTTTGGAGGTATCCCTGTCATGTCTTCAAGTGACCAAGCAAAAATATCAAGATTTATATTCAAGAATTATCCGTCTTTGACTTGTAGGGCTCATGTAGTTCTGACCCAAAGAAAAACTCCAGATCTTCTTTGTTAGGGTTCACCTTGATGGCTCTCATTTCATCAACTAGAGTTGCTCATCGCCTTTATTTTTCCAACATGGATCAGCAATAGGTCCTTCTAGGTTGAGTTCGTCTTCAACCTATTGGAGTTTAAATCTTAGAAAAGATTCGGGATCATCGATAGGGTCTGCTACAAGAATGATTATCTTCTGGTCACCCGTACTTGTTTGGTGTCCATTATGTTCGTGGCCAATATCATATTGCTTGCCACCTTCGTGATTTTGCTCGTTACCATGATGTTGATCCACCTGCATATCTTGTACTCCATCATTTTCTTATTGGGGATCTATCTTCATGGGTTCAATTCTTTCAAGTATCGTATCCAGCACATTAGGCTCTTGTGTTAGGCATTCAAGAGCATCTTTGTACACCAGCACCTCTGTGACAGGATTTTTGATGTGAAGCAAACACACTCTGGCTTTCTTTTGATCGCCTTTAATGGTACCTACACTTTTAGGAGTAGGTAATTTTACACAGTAATGGCAAGTTGAACATGCTATTTTGAATTCAATGAAAGAATTCGACCGAGGAACCTATTATAAGAGGATGGTTGATTTACCACTAAGAAATCTATGAACCTAGTCATCCTCTTGTCTGGGTTCTCGATCGATAAAAGTTCCATGGATAACCTAATTATTCCTATGGGAATGGTTACAGCCTCCCCAAACTCCACTATTTTATGATTACAATTTTCGATATATGACTAAGAGTCAGCTAGCTGATCTAGTGTACATTTAAACAAGATACTAGTAGCCAGTGGACTTTGGTGTTAATGATGTTGGCGATCAAAACTACCGAGTCATTGTGCATAGTAAGGATGCCTTCTAAGTCCTTTTGAGAGAAGGTGAGCTCAACTGTTGGTTTTGGTTGTGATTCCGACCCCATCTCTTACACTTGATTGATTGCTTGCAGTTCTGCTTTCTAGCATTTAATTGATTGATTGATAGCAGGGTCCTTCCTTCGAAACAACCTCATGGTGTCCCCATTTCTTCTAGCATCACTATCTCTTTATTGGGCTCTTGTGGTGGTGGTGGAGCTTGGGGTGCCCTTCTCAGCTGCTATTGTGGCCTCTGATCTTGCTCATCATATTCCTCATCATCCGAATTCCCCCTTTCTGTAGCCTGCTATCTTTTTCTAGGTACTTTCTTTACAAACTCTGACAGCTTTCCTTCCTCATTGAATCACCACAGCTATTTCGGCAAGTCTCTGCATTCACTTGTGAAATAGTCGATACTCTGGTGGTACACACAATATTTGCTCGGGTTTAACTTATTCCGTTCCTGTCGAATCCTTTTGGGAGCTGAAAGCATGTCCCTACCTTTCACCGCAGTATACACCTGGTCTACTGACACCATTAAAACTTGGTTCAGTTTTCTTTGTACTCGACTCCATTAGCAAATGATTTTAGATTCTTGGGAGCTTTGTAGTTCCCACCAAATTTTTTGCCGGTTTTCTTCTTGCTAGCCTCTTCTCCCAGCTTCCTCTATATGGCTTCTTGGATTGCAATATACACCCCCGCTTTATGTCGAAATTCAGCATAAATCTTAGGGCAAGTGAGGTGCATTTCTCTCCACAAATCAATTCCTTTTCTGGTGCCTGCCATTATATTAACGATTTCCATGTCTTCGCTCACTGGTTATCCTTTCAGTAGAATCTTGTCAAACCTTTGTAGGAATTGTTGATCTGTTTCTTCACTTCCCGTTGTCACATTTACTAATCGGTGTTTTGCTTCAGATATGTCCCATATCAAGAGAAATGTGAAAGAAATTACCTAGTTAGCTAATGAAATGAGTTTATTGTCTAGGGCATCAGAGAGAAAACCATCTGTGAGCTCTGTCACCAAGATTTAAACAAAAATTATGATACTGGGTGGCATCAGATGCTCCCATTGAGATCCTAAAGATAATATATTTTAAAATATGTATTTTTGAATTTGACTCTCCCTTAGACAAGTTGATCGCCAGAAACTGGATATTTTTCTGAATAGGTGCTAACATGATTACCTTAGATAAGGGAGATGTCGGTAAGGAGGTTGAGGACACCCCTTCATTTAGCTCGCCATCTGCTTGCGCAGTTCCTTAATTACCTTTCAAAGTACTGCCAACTCCTCATTTGGAGTCATAACCTGTGGAGAGTGTTTAAGATTTGTTGACCAACTTCCTACAGTCCCTTGCTCCGGTGTGATTCCGTTGCCATTTTCTATAGGTTGCAAGCGCCTTGGGGCTCAAGTGTTTTAGTGGTCTGTCTCCTTAGTCAGTCATGCACTAGCCGCCTTTGCAGTAATTATGTATTTCAATATTTTTCATCGCGCGAGCAACTCTTGGCCGCCTTTCAATGGGAATATCTTCCAATCTTTCTCGTAGACTTGTTCTTGATTGGCCCATGTTGGACTCATCCACTATACTTGTTGCTTGTGCAGGTTGTGGTCCAAGCCGTTTGCTCTTTTTTTTTTTTTGCTTCCCCTTTGACTCCTGGCGACAAACATGCCCGCTACTAGCTTCCTAGTCATCTGCTCGCTCCGAGGCTCTAGTATTACTAGAGAGGTTTTTGTATTATTGGCTTCCTAGTGATCAGTTTCACACTGAGTTTTTATGTAAGCTGCTTGTATTACTGGAGAGCGAGCAACAAATGTTTGTTGTCTTTGTAGCTCGCACAACATGGTGATTGTAAGCTCAATGAGCTTAGGTGTCTTCAGCATTGACTCTAGTGTAAGGTTAATTCGAGTTTCTACTAGGACACACGTAAGGGGGTTTTGTGAAGGTCCAACATTTGTAATGTTCTTCCTAGTGTTTCTTCCTCTCCACCTCTGGGTGGTGGATATTGTGTGAGATTCTTCACATGACATGGTTGTAGTTAATTTTTAATTCCAAGAGTTTAAGGTATGGATTTGTTGGTCCCGAATCGAGTACAATCAGTTTTTTTTTTTGGGGGGGGGGAATACACTGATGTCAAATTTTTCTGAAAGACTCAGAAAAATGCTCTAACACACTCAGTCAGGATTTCCTGAAGTACTCAGTATGCTGAAGGTCCACAGGGGCAGTAGGGACATTTCAGTAATGAGTCAGATAAGCTGAGAGTGAGTAAAGTGCTCGGAAGCTCAGTAGAGATAATAAACCTACTGACCCTTGGAAGCAAGTCAGTTGGACTACTATCTCAGTGAGTCAGAGTGGGTGCGGAAAGTGAGCCCTTAGATTCTACTCGGTTTTAGTTTCTGAAAACATTTTCTCTGAGTTTGCTTAGTAAACTGGTGGTTAAGGCTGAGTGCACAGTGTTAAGATTCAGGATGATTGATTCAGTCCTGAATAGAAAAGCGATGCAGGATGTTCAGTTTATTATGATGACAGTTATGATCCTGAACAGAATAGTAAATCAGTACACAGGGGACTTTTTAACGTGGTTCGGAGATAACCAACTCCTACGTCCACGACCTGATTTAACAGGAAGCTATCCTCAAAACCCTGAGGATAGGTGCTTGGGTTTTACGTGCCAAGGGACACGAGTAGCCAACTTTCTCTCTTAGGAATTGACCCCTGGGCGTTTTACAAGTCCCAGTCCTTCTAACCAACCAATCTCACACCCTGAGTGGTTTGGTATTTTGGTTTCCAACTAAGATAGCTCTAGCAATACAAAACAATGCTAAATATTAGAGCTATCGATCTAAGCAAATACAGAGAGAATCCTACTACAACACTAGGGAAATTTAATTACAGAGTGTTGCTTATAGTATGCTTTGAGAGCTTGGATTCTTGAGAGCTTTCGCTTGGAAATTTCCCGTTAGCCTTGAATGGGTGCAAGGCTCTCCATATTTATAGGCAAGATTCAAAATAGATCCGTTGGAGGAGATCAAATCAAATCTTTCCTTTTTAGGGTGGTTGCAGGATAGAAGTACTGTTTGACCTAATCGCCATGCTTATTCTGGCAAGTTTGTCCCACCGCCTGCAACTCTGAGACGCATTAAATGCTGCGCAGACTCCGTACACACGTGTCGAAAGATCATTGGCTCTCCGTTCTAACGGCTAGTTGACTTTCAGACATTTGTCCTTCCTTGTACATTTAATACACTGAGTTTCTTGTTAATAACTCAGTCTGAATGTTTGTCTCATTGGAGTCTTACTGACATTCTCTTTGTCTCTTGTCCCATAGCGTAAATAACCTTTTTGCTTTGGACTTACATGATTCAGGTAAACTGAACCAAGGCCTAAGTCA
>JAPKLY010000847.1:40820-102952 GCA_026898435.1 Prunella vulgaris | reverse complement strand
TGACTTCTTCAGGATGGATTGCGCTTCAGACTTCAGTAAATTGGGTCAACTCCAATATTCTTCAGTCTTCAGCATGTTCCCCCTGAACTGAATTCCTAACCTGACTATCCTGAACTAGACAAACCTGAACAACTATACTTAGGCAAATTCATCGGGGGTTTTGGGATCTAATCAATATACTTCAAATTGTCCCAACAGGATTTTTTTCAGGAAGTTCAATAGTTCTCAATCTTTGAATGGTCTAATTCTTTAGGCTTTCAAATTTCTAGATTCCTTCCTTTCAAGAATCATGCAAAGAAGGTGGAAACGCTTAGCTCTCTAGCCTTGCACGCATGAAATTTTCCCAATTTCTTAGTTCTTAATTCATGCACACATGCATTCTGAGCTGCTCAATTCGTGTTGCATGGTGATGTATGGATAATTTCTAGGACGGGTGGTATGCTTTCTTCAAGTCTTCAAGTGTTCTTAAGTTACCTCAAGAACATCCTTCAAATCTCGAATTTTCTCTCAATAATTTTAGAATCGTGGGTTCGACCTCCTTCTAGCGTCAATTTTTTAGTGATTTTAACTAATCGAGATAAGTAATATGGTTGTTATATCTAGAATTGATCACTAATCAAGTTGCTAGAATAGATATCCAAATAATCTAAGTAAGAAAAGTAAATATAGAATTTTTATGTAATTATCCTCTTGTATTATGAACTTGAGATCCCTTTATTAGTGTAACTGAAGACATATTTACATGTTTATATGTGAGGTGTCCTAATTTAAGCTTATATGGCTTAATTAAGTGACAATTGTCCTTATACTTATCATGTTATTACTTAATACTAATACATGTGTTATTAGCCTATTCGGACTAACTACACCTGGAGATGCATCCTAGTCGCGTCTTGGAACTTTATGGATAATGCGCGAGCAACCTTGACTTGATCTTCATTAAGTTGTTGGTTATTAGTATTGGGGGAGCGAGCAACTTTTGTTGCCTGCGCAGTTAAATTGCTCGTCTCTTGTTCGCTTCAATCTCTTTCCTACCCAACATCTTCTACTTGTGTTGTAATTAACTTAAAAAAAATATATCTTGCTCGCTCTGGAGTAATCTTGATCGAGCCTCATGTCATTTTGCTTGCCTATCAATAGGGTATTACTCAGTTGTTCTTCGGATATTACTCAGTTATTCTTCAAGTATTAATAAATTATTTTTTGGGTATTACTTATTTATTAATTTATATTAATTCAAAAAACACAGGTCCATCATCCAATTCATCAACAAGAATAAGGGAAAAGGCAAAATCATAAGAACCCTCGTTACCATTGAATACAAACAATATTAAAAGTATCTCAACCACACTTAGATCTCAGAAAACATAAATCTCAGTTGATTATTTAGATTGGCAATTGGAACCTCATATGTAACAAATGTCTTTAATTTGAAATAGAGTAACTCAGTAAGGAAACTGAGAAAAACTTTGACCAGCTGATGTTTCTTGATGTAGCGTTCCTCCTCCAGAAACTTTTTCAATCTGGGGAACCTAAAGAATTTGTGAAGCTCTTGCGTGAGAGAAGCGACAATCTTCGAGATGATTCTTGAACTTCCAACCCACCATAGCTGAAGACAACACTAAATAACCTGGCAAAGGGTAGGCTCACATTCGTGAAGTCGCACGAGGGGTAAAGATTGATGTAATAGTCAAGCACAGTCGCGAGATGAGCGCTGCTCCAGTTACATTTTGTTTTTAAGATTGGGATCAATTTTGGATGCAAGGTGCACCCAAGACTGGCTCATTGATTAGGTATTATGTGAGTAATACTCACGGAAATAATTTCGTGAACGACATATTTTATTTCACGCAGTAACACACATTTCGATGTGTAGTGTTAGTTCATATACAGTGTAGTGTTAGTTCATATACAATATAATTTTAGTTTATTCACTGTGACATACAACGTGTGGTGTTAATTCATATATAGTGTGGTGTTAGTTCATATACATTGTCGTGTTAGTTCATATACAGTATTTTTATCTCTAAAAAAATCAAATATCAAAATACTTAAAATAAATTGTTGTTCACCATAAAATTTACTGTGTGTATCATTCACATAATACTTTGCCGTTGCTCATTTATTTTTTTATCTTTTTAGGAAACTACTATTTACTTTTTTATTATTATTTTCAATATTTTTTCACTTTTCTCTATCACATCACATGTAATATATTATACTCTACTTAATATTAGTGCCCAAAAACTGTGAGCAACTTATAAGGGAACGAATGGAGTATTAAATTAGAGTAAGTCTTTTGTTCACTAAATACACTTTACAACTCAATTGTACTTTTGTTACAACTAAAAAATTATATATATCATTACTACAAAATTACTTTTCAATAATAATAGATAAACTTTTGAAATATATTTTAATTGCATATTGCACTTTGTAAATTTCAGAAATAATAGTAAGTTGGAAAAAAAGGTCTGTATTCTGTTTTTACCACTATCAATGAATTTTTTTATACCCATCACCACTATTATGTTATAATTAACTTATTATAACGTAGAAAATTGCAAAATAAAAAAATATATGTATAAATAATAGTGACGATATCATTATCAATAATAATAATAATAATGATGTTACTGTTAATTTATCGAAACCTAACTGTAAACGAAGCACCAATTTTACATCCGTTGATGAATGCATGCAGTGCGCTCACCAACGGATTTACGTTTTGAAACAGTTATAAATGGATAAATGCTGATGTGATGATCAACCGAACGTATAAACAAACCTTGTAATTTGTAAACAAGAGAATATGCCAATACGTCACTTGCTCCTACTTCCAAGCTGGGTGAAATCGAGGTTTGTTATTTCGTTCAATTGCTGAGAAATGCTACGAGTCGTCAAGGATTTGCTCTAAAATCCTTTTATTCAGAAAAAAATAAAATAAAGGTCGCAATACCGGATTACACTACAGCAGAATGCGGAGAGCAGCAAGACCAACAGCAGAAACTGAGGCCAATGCACCTATGCAATATTTAATCACATCATATTTTGCTGCTTCAAATTGCGCTCGCAATTCATGAATTTCCTGAGTATTCATATAAAAAATCCATAAACGTAGGTACAGAGATTATTTTCAAGTATAATAATGGCTAGTTTGTTTTAATAGATATGATTGATAAATAGTTATCTTTGTTCATGGGACAATTGGTCAAATCTATTTCCATGTGATAATACGAAATGAATTTCTATAAGGATCGGCGAAACATGAACCAAAGATAGAATGACATAAAAATACAATCTTTCCTAATCTAACAAAGCAAACTAGCCCTAAGTAGCAATATATATACACTCACCCGATCAAGTTTGTTAGTCAGATTAGTGGTTTCTTGATTTTGATTGATGAGCTCATCCCGAGTTCTCCTGAATAAATTGTTTCCAAAAAATAATACTTATAAATAAATAAGAGCTAGAATAAAAATGTAAAGTGTCCATATTCAAAATAATAGTCTTCTACCGACGTTGATTTTCATGGGAACAGCTTACCCCTTTTCAAGATTGAGATCCAAACGCTGGCCTGCTGTTACTTTGTCGATTTCATACCTAAAATAAGAGCATATTTCTGTGATTAAAAAGAAACAAACAGAAACATCACAAGATGCTATATGCAATCTATTAACTTGTGCACCTCAACTCACTCCGCATCTTTTCTATATCACTCCTCAATATTTCCAATTCATGTTGCAGCAAAGAGAAATTGTGCTCCTGCATTTGGGATCAAAAGAACATGAAAAGATAGATTTCGGTCCTCAGAGAGATAATAAACTGATATTATGGTTAATTAATCGATGGATTTGCAAATTATCGATTACAATCTCAATAGCAAAGGAACAAAAAAAAAATGAATTAATATTGAAAACTGATAACTCGTGGCAAATGTACACAGATCAAATTGGGACATCTAATATATAGAGGGAGCCTGTCTTTAAATTCATGACACAGTTTTTAAATCTGAGCATCAATAAGAAAGATGCCAATAATGTAGAATAACAAGATTCACAAGTCGGAGGAAACAAAACACATAACGCATGCAAATTCTTTTTTGTTGCATGTATAAGACAAGAAAATTCATGAATTATAAATATAATAAATAAAAGTGTGTCTCTGAACAGATAGACCATACATCAGCCAACATTTCGACAGTTATGAGACTACTCTTTATCATTTTACATGCTTTTTCACTAGAAATGTACCCAAGTTGAGCTTGTGAAATGTGAACAACTCAACACCGATCTCAAAGGACTTGAACTTGAGTTAAATTGATTGAATTAAAGCTTTAGCTATTTCTCAAAACACAAGGAGCTCTTGATCTCGATAATCACAAATTCAATAGTCTCAAGACAACCTTGCCGAGTAAGGGTATATCACTACAAATCTTGATTTATTTAGGGGGCATTTTGGTTTAACATTCCTTAATGGTAATGTGAATGAATATGTGATGATAACACGTAATTATTACCCATTTTTGTAAACTAAACCCCCACCCCCACTCCCAACACCCCACTACACCCTCTTATAATCATTTCTCCTCAATCATTTCATTATTCCTCGACCAACAACCATTTTTTGCCCCCTTTATTCTAAACTTTGAGCAAAACACCACATCGTTATTACTATTTGGACCACCTTTCCTCCAATATATGCCTTTGATTGCCAGGGCATAAAGAGAAAAGTGATTCACATTACCATTTCTCTTAAAAAACTTGAATCACACTTCACCTTTGTTATATTATATATCCAAGAGACAGAACGGAGAATTATCGAAATCTTAATAAATTGGTATTACAGCATGCTTTAGACTAGTTATACAAGAGTAAAAGCAACCAACCAAGTTGAGCTCGAGCTCCAAGTATTTATTTCAAGCTTAAGTCTAACACTGTATCAAATTGTGCCCCAATTAAATCCCTACTGAAAGTTACAAGATGTAAATTCCATAGGTGAAAAGGTTACTCCTCAAGCTAGTATTATACATCAGGGCAGTCACAAAAATGAAAGATTGAAGAGCTATTCCATACCTCAGAAGTTTTAACTTCAGTTCTGAATTTCGACAAATTGGATACAATCTACAAAGAGAAAACATTGAATTCCTTCCATCAAAGATCATTGCCATAAAAGAATACAAAAGAAAAGGTGAGAAGGTGGCATACTTTTTCCAACTCAGCTTTGGAAACCAAAGAATCTGTAAATTTTTGCAGGCTCACATTCACGACGCCCACCCACTCCTCCGTTAGCGCCTCTGCTTGCTCCGTCGGAAACCCTTTTCCCTCTAATTTCCTCACCTGATAAGTCAACCAAAAGAGATGGGCATAATTTTAGCAAAAATTAGGCAAAAAACAATGGAGAAGAAGAACGAAAAGTAGACGTACGATGGCCAAAGTGTCCACGACGAAGAGACTGCCGTTGGATTTAACGAGATCGGAGATGGGTCGGGCCCCTGATCGGTTGGGGACTCGAAATCGAGCCCCAGAGAGCATGGCCCGCCGGAAAGTCGCCGGAAATGCAGCGGCCATCGGATAATACTACACGGTCGCTTCTTGCAATGAAATGATAAAAATCCAATAAGGAATCGCGTTTACAAGTAAGGAGAGATTGAACGCTGAAAATTTTCTTTTTGTTCTCCAAATCATGCCTGACCTAAACATGTACAACTCCCCCCATTTTCAAGAATTAAGATATCTTTTTTTATTTTTTTGAAAAAAGAATTAAGAGGAGGGAATAATGACTCTCTATATACAAAATTCGTTCGAAGTTAACCTTGTAGAATCAAGATATTAATTTTCTATTTTCCAATATAAATAAATGAGTATGTCTTCAATGCAATATTGCACCATGCAATATGATGTTAAAAAAGAAAATTTTGAAAAACTCACGGGTCAAAGTAATAAAATTCACGATTCTTGAACGGATTGACTCAGATTTGGGCAATTTTCAAATTTCATGATTTTCGCTTCCAGTTAATGATATTGTATGAGTAAATATAGGGTGATTTACATATTGGTTCAAAAAAATCACTATATTTACAAATTAGTTCACAATATTTGCACAGAAGCACATTTTTTTCTGCACAGAACAAATTTGTAATTAATGTCAATTTTGTAAACCATTTTATAAATTTCCTGTAAATCTATGATACTATAAGGTCAAATGGATGCTACTGTAAGAACAAATGTTATTTTTATATATATATTCATTTGTTTTTGTAGAAACAAACATTTTTAATACAATGTAAGATCAATATGGGTTACTATAAGAAAAAATATTAGTTTTTTTATAAATATTTATTGGTTTTTATAGAAATCATTATTTTTTAAGATATAGTAACACACACTTTACCTTACAGTAACACACATTTTACCGTACAGTAACACACATATGTTCATGTAGTATACATTCTGGGACTTTCGAGATATAATAACACATGTAAGGTATTATTAAATTAACATCATATTATCAACATAAAAATTAATAAAAAATAAATTAAGAAAGACATATTTTTTCTTGTAAATATATATTTTCCTTATAGTTACGTTAAAAGTACAAAAAAATATTTTTTTAAGATTTAGTAACATACATTTTATCTTACAGTAACACACATGTTCATGTGGTATACATTTTGGGATAGCCGAGATAGTAACACAAATAAGGTATTATTACATTAACAACATATTATCAATATAAAATTAATAATAAAATGAAAAATAAATTAAGAACACATATTTGTTCTTGTAAAAATACATATTATCCTTATAGTTACTTTAAATGTACAAAAAATTAACTTTTTAAGATGTAGTAACACACAGTTTGCCTTACAATATAATACATATGTTCATGTAGTATACATTTTACGACTGACGTGAATTTTTCTTGAAAATTTTATTGGATTCAATTTGACCCACAAAGGATCTGCGAATTTTCATTTGGGTATATTGCACTGGTCGGGTATGGTGCAATATTGCATATTAGAATTTGTATAAATAAATATAACAATTCATCGTAAAGGCAACTATTATCTATGTTGTATGGGTGAGTATACTTGAGTGCGGAAGCAATAGGATACGGATTGAGGATATAATATTTTAAAATAAATTAGGGTGCATTTCGTTAAGATACATCTATTATTTATATTTTATTATATACAATACCTATTTTTTTTTAAATGTTATAAATTCATTATATGTAATTTTATATTTTTATCACTTAAAAATTGAGTATATTCAGTGATATAATATAATTATGTAAGAAAATATCAATTCAATTTACATTAGTTCAATGCATAAATTATAATAGTAAATTCAATCTAAAATGTATGTCTCATTATCAATTTAGATTGTATAACATAATAAAATTTCTCTTAAAACAATATATTTAATACTTAATAAATATGATTCGTACAGTGGATTTGAGAATCTATTAGCTGGATTCAATAAGTGGCAGATGGATTTTCCACGTGACAAATCTGATATTCGAATTTAAGAATCTTATCTAATTTAAAGAGCGGTTGCGAATTCTGTATTATAATATAATATTTAAAAAAATATGTGTACCATAAATTATTATATTTATATGAATCCTTGTATTTATTGTATTAGAAAAATGGTCAAAAAAAATTTCTAGTATTTTAAATTGAAACTTTCGTTATTTTATACGCACGTCACTTTCTTAAGAATTAATGGTGTAAGCAAGGCAAATCATGAAAAGTGTGAAAAATAATTAAAAGGATAAAATTTATTTCCATATATATATCACACTTTATTTTTAATAAAATACATTAATTTCTCTTCGTTACAAATTAATGCATTATGGAAATTCCAATCATCCTTAGACTGCAATCCGCTGTCCACTTTTTCTATTATTTGATTTAATTTTGAATTTTATCAAATTTAGATTTTTTTTATGTTTCACAGGTCATTTTTTTAGATTTAATTACGAATTTTTAACTTTCTGATCGCCTTATCCATTTTGCATAATAATACGAATAATTTGCATAACAAAATATTTTCTTCCCTTAATTAAATTTGGTCTTCTATTTTTCGATCCTTTCAAATTTGCATAATTCAAAACAATTATTGCATAATATATAATAATTCGGAGCCTCTAATATGTTTTGGATTCGTTTCTATGGATAACCCAGAGTGGAGACAAGGCGAGGGCAACATAGCAAAATTAAAGCAACCAATGTCAACTCGGCATAGTCGAAGTCAGAATTTAAAAATAGAGTTAAGTATAGACCATCTCGGTAGAGGAAGCCGGAGCCGAGGACTTGGTAGCATCAAGACTCCGAAGACAGGACCAAGCCTGAAAACGAAGCCCGAGGCAAACCTAAATGAAATAGCTAGAAATCTACATATAGTAGAGATGGTAGTTATAAACCATACTTGACAAAGGATATAAAAAACCATATATTCAATTTTATAAGCTATGACATGTTTTATGTGAATATCTATATATTTTTGCTTGTGTAATATAAATCATTTGGAATTATGTTTAACGTATAAGTCATTATTGAAAGAGATTATTACCATTTGGTTCAAAATACTAGGTATATTTACAAATAAGTACTCTCAAAATCATTTTCCTAGACCACGAACTCTTGAAATGTTCGGGGACTTGAGATTGCAACCTCGGATGGAATGACTGCCTCCGTACCGAACGCCAAAGCAAATGGGGTCTCCTCAGTAGAATTCTTGGTGGTTGTTCTATACGACCAATGCACGTTCGAGAGTTCGGTGGCCCATTTACTCCTCCTTTCCTCGAGCCTAGACTTTAACATCTTTGTGATGATTTTATTCACGGCCTCGACTTGGCCGTTGGATTGAGGACGATATGGGGTGGAGAACAACATCTTCATCTTTCACTACTGGCAAAATTCCATCATCTATGAACTGTTGAATTGTTTCGTTATCGGAGATTATGACTTGCGGAAGTCTAAATCTACAAATTAAGTTTTTTCAGATAAATTTAATTATCTAGCCTTGATCGGTCTTGGTCAAGGGCTCCGCCTCCACCCACTTGGTGAAGTAATCGACGGCAACCACAACGAACTTGTTGCCCCCCTGAGCAGTTAGGAGAGGACCAGGTCGGTACCCCATTTAGGGAACGACCAAGGAATATACATGGAGATAAGATGCTCGAGGGATTGTCCGATTCTTTGACCATTGATCTGGCATTGATGGCAGACTCTGGCGTAGACTATTGCATCATTTTCAGCGTTGGCCAAAAGTAACCTTTTCTGAGGGTTTTGTAGGCTAAGGATCGCCCACCAGCATGATTTTTAAATACTTCATCGTGGATCTCGACTAGTACCCTTTTCTCTTATTTGGGAGTGAAACACTTTAGCATGGGCGTGAAATAGTTTCTTTTGTAAAGTTGACTATTGAGCATGACGAACCTTGATGCTCGGAGTTCGAGCTGCCGACCTTTGATTCTGTCCTCGGGCAGCTCTCCGTTCTTGAGGTAAGCAACGATAGGGGTCATCCAACTAACCTCGAGCATCCAAACATCTATCTATTGATCGATGTGGTGGCTAACTTTGTCAGCTGGATGTTGGACAAATTGTTGCCCCTTCCGAGGTAGCGAGCTTAGAGAGAGCATCAACTTGACTATTGTGCTCACGAGGTACTTGTTCGATGAAGACCTGTTCAAATTTTTCACAAAGACTGATGGCCAGATCCTGGTATTTCACCATCGGCTCGCCTCGAGCCTCATATTCACCTTTCATTTGATTAACCACTAGAAGTAAGTCCATGAAAATATGTAAACGGCAGACTCTGATCGCCATAGCGAGTTTGAGCTCGCCCACAAGGGCTTTATACTCTACCTGGTCATGAGAAAGTTTAAACGTACCGCATTGGTGAATCATTAGCTATTGGGGCCAAAGAGGACTATTCCAGCACCTGTGTTGGTGCTTGTGGAAGAGCCATCAACATAAAGCTTCCATTAAGGATGGTTAATTGTTGGGACAATCTGAAGTGTTTTGATTAGATCCCAAAACCCCTTGATGAATTTGCCTAAGTATAGTTCATCAGGATATTAGTTTCAGGATTGTTAGGTTAGAATATGTTTTTCTATTCACAGGTATTCAGTTCAGGGGGAACATGTTGAAGATTGAAGACTGATGGTGACGTCCCAGAAGTCTGAAGTCTGAAGCATCTCCAACCCTGAAGGTATTGATCGTCCTGAAGATGATCAAACTGAAGCTGCAACATGAAAAACCTAGAAAGAGTCCTGAAGCTGCGTAGAAGCCATCCTGAAGAAGACCACTGATCCTGACAGAACTGAGTAGACTAAGCATGCTTAGGGAAGTCTCTATCAGTGAAGGCACATTGTAACCTTGATCAGGCTGAATGTCCTCCTGATGTTCATAAGTCCTGACTTGGGCCTAGTATCAGTTAACCTGATACTTGTAAGTCCTAAGACCCAAAGGTTACACGTGCAAATGGAAGTCTGAAGAAGCAGAAGGAATGTCAGTGTCTCCAACATAAGACAAACATTTATTCTGAGTAAAGAACGAGAGACTCAGTGATTAGGGTCATAATTGCATGTTTTAGCACTCATTTCTATATTCTTTTGGTGATATTATGTTCATATTTGACCATATTATGCTATACTTTATGTATTTAATCCTTTTTTGCTAGAAAGTTGTGATTATAGGTGAAAACGAGCAAAACGAGGAAGAAACGAGCAAGATCGAGAAAAGTCCTAAAATCTGAAGTTGAGCCAATGGAAGAAATTGATGTTCCATGTTGAAGAGCTTAAAGAGAGGGTCGCAACGAAAGAAGAATCGAGTCAATCAGAGTCCTAAAACTATAGATATGACAAAAACGAGGAAGTCGTGCATCGACCGATACTAAGGACCCAAACCGGCAGCACATCTTCACAAGTGGGCAGGACCTCCATTGCACTCGCGCGCCCGCATACTAGCTCGACACACTTTCACCGCGCACTTGGCCGTGCGACTTTGATCGGCAGGCAAGACATTGGTGCTCGGTAGATTTGATCCTCGCGCGACCTGGCTGCCGAGTGTGATCAGCAGCCAACAAGCTCAAGCGTGGCAGATGTGCAACTCGCGCGACCAAAGAGCGCGATCGTGGTCGACAGCCATTCAGTGTGTGATCTGCAGCAGTTCAAAATTTCTGAAATTTCAGGGCTAGTTTCGTATTTTCGCGCGTTTTAATGAAGGACATCTTGGTAAATGATCTAAGATTACTTTATATACTTCCATACCAGATTTCCAAGGACTTCACTTCATTCTTAGATTTCATTTCTTAGATTACACACATCATCATATTCTCTCTCTAGATTAGTAGAAGTTAGAGGTAGTTTCTATTTGGGTTCTTAAGATTTCTACTTCCGATTTCTACGATAACTTTTGATCTACTGATTGGATCTTCAATCTGTTTGTTCCTGCATACTTATCATAGCTAGAGCTACATTTCTACCGTTTGAATTTCAATTTCATTTGACGGATCGTTTTCTAGCATTTAGAGGTAATTTGTATCTTTCCAATTTCCATTGTAATAGGTAATATTTTGTATTTCTCTATTCAATTCCTGCATAATGATGATTGTAGTTAATTCAATTACTCTTTTGTTTACACAATTAGCAATGGGCTAATTCCTTTATGTGTTAGTGTATGACTCCTATGGAGTAATGTGGTGTTAATGTTGATCTTATGAATGCTATGAGATGTTGTATGATCAATTCTCTAAGTTGATGGTTTGTATGAATGATTGGAATGCATAATTGATTTAATGGGCCATTAGGGAGATAGTCTCATATGAGAATTGGGCTATTTTCCTAAATCTTCTTGTTATTAGGCTATTGCATGCTAAGTGTTTGATTAAATTCCTAAGATAGTGAGAATTATCTTTAGTGAATAGAAAGAACAATTAGAGGCTCTAATGTGTATCTAGGGAGACCTTTGCATGTTAGAGTGGCTTACCATTTGATTGTACAAGACCTCATTGCATGAGTAAGTGATACTACACCATGTGAAACATAGGATAGTACACTAATACATCCCTCTCACAACTTGCTCACTTTGCACATCAAGATGATAGGTAGTTTGCTGTTTTGACACACTAGTAGACATTAGATACCGATTCCTCTTTATTTGCTTTGTTGATTTCAAATTGGAACAATAATCGTACCTTACAATCCACCATCTCCCTGAGTTCCATAAATAATAAACTTGGTCAATCTTGCCACGACGATAACGATCACGTACACTTGCGTGTAGACACCATTTGGGCAAACACTCAGAGTTATAAATGTACGAGGATCAGTAAAGTCAAAGCTGACAACTAGCCGTTGAACAAGCGACCAGTGAGAAGGCGACATGAATGTACGGAGACTGAGCGCATTTAATGCCTCTCAGAGGTGCAGGCGGCGGATCAGAAACTTTGCCATACTAGGTATGGGATTTGTCAGACAAGGACAATCAATACCTGCACCTACCTAAAATAGGAGGGTTTGAAATGGATCTATTTCAAACCCCCCTATAAATACAGAAGGCCTTGCTTCCATTCAAGGCTAACGGGAAATTTCCAAGAGAAAGCTCTCAAGATTCCAAGCACTCAAAGCATACTTTGAACAACACTCTGAAACCTTAAATTTCCCTAGTGTTGTAGTAGGAATCTTTTCTGTATTTTGTTAGAGTATTGATCCCATCCTTAGAACTGATTTGTTTAGAGGGATCAATACACAATAGTTGGAAACGTGAATACCAAACGGACTGGGACTTGTAAAACGACCAAGGGTCAGTTCCTAAGAGATGAAGTTGGATACTCGTGTCCCTTGGCACGTAAAACCCATTTACCTATCCTCAGGGTTTGAGGGTAGCTTCTTGTTAAATCAGGTCGTGGACGTAGGAGTTGGTTATCTCTGAACCACGTTAAAAAGTCCCATGTGTGCTGATTTACTTGTTGCTCAGGATCATAATTGTCATTCATATTAAACTGAGTATCCTTGCATTATTTTCAAACCATCAGGACTGATTCGTCATCCTGATCCTTAAAACTGTGCACCAGCCTTAATCACGTTTTCCCTAAGCAAACTGATAAGTTTTTAGAACTAAAACGAGTAAAAACTTAAGGGCTCACATTCCGCACTAAACTGAGCTTACTAAGATAGTAGTCCAACTGACTAGCTTCTGAGCGGTCAGTAGGTTTGTTATCTCTACTGAGCTTCTGATCGCACAACTCTGACTTAGCCTTTTTGGTTCGTTGCTGATCGGTCCCTGCTGCCCCTGAGGACCATCAGTTTAACTGAACATATCAGGATCTTCCTGACTAAGTCTGAAAGAGCATTTTCCTGAATTTCGGGAAAATCTGACATCAGTGTATTCCCCCCATACACTAATTTATACTCGTTTCGAGACCAACAAGTGGTATCAGAGAAGTGGTTCAAAAGACCACTGACTTTATTTACCAACAGTTTCTGAAGAGAAACTTTTGGTGGTCAACTGGACAGATCTGGTTTCTGGAAACTTGCATATCATGGCATCCGGTTCTAAGCGCCTTGAGGGCAACCTTCCTGAGTTCTCTGTTGATAAGTAGGACTATTGGAAATTTAGGGTCCTTGCACATCTCTACTCCATCCATGATCAGATGCCACAGGTGAATGAGCATGGTCCTATCAAGTTCATGAGGAATCTTAACAACACCTGGCCGGTAGCTGGAAATGTCCCTATTCCGGCTGCCGGAGATGAGCCTGTGGAGAAGTCCGCGCTTACTGTTGATCAGATTAAGCAAATCGGACTGGATAATGTTGCGAAGAACATTATACTCCACACCGTTTCTTACGAGAATTCGGTCGGGCTCATGCATCTGAAGACTGCGAAGGAGATCTGGGATGCACTGAAAGAGATGAGTGAGGGTTCTGAGAAGATTAAGAAGAACAAGCGGGATTAGGCTATCAGAAAGTTTGAGGTTTTCAGGATGCTTGATGGAGAGACCATCGATCAGATGGAAGCTCGGTTCATTAAGATGATGAACGAGCTAGCAACCCTTGGGAAGGAGTTTCCCAAGAGGGAGGTGTCCTTTAAAATCCTGAATTGTCTCCCTGAAAGATGGGACACATGAGTGATCTTGTTAAAGAACACTCAGGATCTCACAAACGTTTCTTACTCTCATCTCTTCTCAGAGAATTCAACCTCGATAAGAGGAAGATGAAGGGTGTTGCCAGTGAGGATGTGAGTAAGGAGAAGACACCTGAGAAGGAAAAGAGCGTGACTCTTAAAGCTACTCCTGAGCCTGAGACTGGATCTGGCTCGAAATCACTTAGAGATATGAGCAAGGATGAGCTAGCCCTGGAGTACAGCCTGATGGCACGAAGATTCGAGAAGCTGAACTCTCGTTTCAGTAGGTATAAGAAGTCTTATACTGACACTCGTGACTGCAGGTATGCCAGTCCCAGGAGATTGAGCCCTCGGAGGGAAGAGGGGAGGGGCTCTGATTCCAGGAGAGAGAGAGACGAGCCTAAGCGGCGAAGAGATGAGAAAAGCTCCAGAAGGAGAGACGACGCTGAGCCCAGAAGATCCAGCTCCAAACCTGAACGATCATTAGGGAGGAGGAGTGAGTCGTCAGATAAGAGGTACACTGATAAACCGGATGTTAGTGATGTAGATCAGTGCTACCATTGCAAGAAGACCGGACATTTTCAGTATGATTGTCCGGAGCTCAGTGCTTGCGAGAGAGAATATCGGAGAGCCAAAAGAGATCTCACGGCCATTGGAATCTGAGGAATCCTCAGCCGATCCCCTGAACTCTTCTCCGACGAGGAGTTTGATGACATCTGTCTCATGGCAGATGATGAGGTATGTTCTTCTACCTCTTCTCCTGATCACGCACCTGAGCTTAGCTCAGACTCAGCAAGAGACCTTGACCTTCAGCTCGCCCTAGAGCAATTGACGGTTGATTTCTCGAGGCTGCAGGAGACTCATATTTACATAGTGGATGTGAATGCACAACTGAGTGAGGAGAATGATCGGTTAACTGAGTCTCTCAGAATGAGAGATACTGAGGAAGCCTTGAGGTTAGTAAACCTCCAGGAAGAGTTGCTTCATGCCCGGAATAGGCATGATGAGACTCCAATGGCGGTTAAAAGATTGAATGGTGTAATCAGCTCACTGATTGAGACTCGTGATTGTTAGGGTTATACTAGAAAGTATATTTTTACTTTGTATAACTAAACTGAATCTTTGAGCTTTATCTGAAATAAATCTTTTATCACTGTGATTTAGATAAATATGAATGTTATTTATTTATTGCAATCTGTTCATATAATAGTACAAGTTACACTATAGATAAATGTGGTGATCCCCAGATAACTCACAGCAAGATCACATTATCAGTTTCTTGTAACAAGTACAAAATTCACAACCTAGATGGGTTTTGAACACCCCATTGGTAAACGGTTGAAGTGTAGATCCCAGATTGGCTTATCTTGACCAAGGGATTGCACTAGTGCATGATGATGCATTTAAGAGGACCTACAGAGAGGTAATTCTTCCGTACTGATTTATGGGATGAAGAATTAGACCTCAGTGGTCGTTTATTTCTAAACCTCTGTCCCTTAAATAGGACAGTGTGTGATCCGTGCGTGGCACTTTATTTTGTTATGGGTAGAGAGTCAATAAGACTCAATACTTTGCATCTTGGGTGACGCCATTGAGAACATGACAGTTGCTAAGATTTAATACAGAGGAACATGTGCTTGGAGAGTCTTGCATGATTAGTCCCCTTGGTGGGCTCTAAACGTTCGTCATACTAAATCTTGGAAGTGGAATTTGTTTCCGGTATGATGATAAAGAAGAATTGTCCTTACTCCAAGGTTAAGATGTTTAATTAATTAAAGCGTTCAGTGGCTTGATTAATTAACGGACAAGAGAATCTTAAACACGGGAAATAATGACCGGAAGCCATATGATTGTAATATGGGTTAAGATGGATAGTGCAACATTAATCCTATAGTGGAGTGAGATTAACATTAATGGGTTGAATGACATTGGACTCAATGTTAGAATTCAAGGCCCATTAGGAGGTCCAATCTTAATTCTCCTAAAGGCCACTCAAGTAGCTCAATTAAATGTCCAACAATTAACAAGGTGATTAAAAATAAAAGAAATATTTTGGGCCCATTTAATCTTAATTTTTTTCGGAAATTATATGTATATTGGTGAAAGATTTTATGGAAAATAGATATGTATCTTGAATACAAGAATATCAAATAAAATCAAGATCTTATGGAATTAAATATACATAGTGTATTTTTCAAAAATCGTGATATAAAGAAATATCAAGAATTGAATATTTAGTATTCAAGATTATCAAGATTAGAATATTTGATATTCATGATAATCAAGATTTGAAATATTAGATATTCAAGATATTCAAGATCTTGTATTCTCATTATAAATATGAGATGATACAAGACTTAATTATCATTATTAATAGACTTAAATTTTCGAAAATGTAGGGGTTACTTGGGCAACAAATATTTTTCTTTCCTTGTGTTGTGATTATTCGTGTGGCCTTCCACCGGGTGCACGAATAAGGACAAAGGAATACTTGAGAAGGTTTTTGGGTTTGTCAAATTGAGGGTCTCAAGAAGGACGCCTTCAAGTTAATTGTTGATACTATTTGGCTCTAGAGGATCTCAAAGGACGCCTTTGATCTCAACAGCCTTGCGAAAGCAGCTCAACAAGGACACCTTTTGTCTCAGAAACTGTATTTTCTCCAAGAGGTATAATTCACTATATCCCTTAGTTCCTCATGTTTAGGGTTTTATGTGATATTAAATGTTCATATGTTTTGCATGCAAAGCTTGTTGTTGGGTATACAATTATTTGATTTAATTATGTTTAAATCATGATATTAATTGTAGGCTTAAATTTGTATTTAGCGTAAATCTCGAATAGATTCGCGTTTAATTCCCCAACAGTGATACTGATCAGTTCATTGCTCAGGAACAGCAGAAGATTGAGCGTATAGCTCTGAGAGGGATGTTCGAGGCTGAGTGGCAAGCTCGCCTTAGTGCTGAGCAAACTGCTTGGGACCTTGAACTGATCTCAAAAGAGAATGCTCATCAGAAGCTAGTGCTTCAATACACTACTGAGCTTGAGGCCCTGAAAAGAGAAAATGTGTGCCTTGAGGAAAAGCTGAAGAAGTTACACGCATCTTCCCTAGTGGTTGATGAGTTAACAATGATCTCTCAGCATTCTGATGGTGCTAAAGCTGGGTTAGGCTATGATGCCTCAAAAGACCCAAATGGCAAGAAGAAGAGAGGTGCTTCAGGGAGCAACTCTCAGAAGGTGTTTGTCCCTGCCCAAACTGGTGACAAGAGCTCAAGTGTTGCTCACCAGGATAAAGGCAAAGGGAAGGAGAAAATGTCCACTGAACCTGTCAGGCAACAGGCTGAGGAACCAAGGCCACAACCTAAGGGAAAGGCCAAGGTACCTCACCAGGAGCCGAGGATGAAGGACCAAGGGAACCCCAAGGCTCAGTCTAGGAGCCCTCAGGCAGGAAAGAATTCTGCTCCTAGCACTTATCTGGCTCAGCCTAAGAATGCTCAGGGTGGAAGGAACTCAGGCCAGAGGAGGCCTCAGGCAAAGCCAAGGGATACTGAGGTCCAGAGGCCTCAGGCAGGGCACATGGCCCATCAGGAGCGTCCCAATCCTCAGAGGAGAAGGACCAACCAGGTGGCCCCTGAAGGGTGACGGAGACCTGATTCCGATAACGCTCAGGCCAGACCTCAAGTGCCTAGAGGTCAGGCTCGAGCTGCTCCTTCTCAGGACAGACCTCAGCCCAACGCACCCAGGACAAGGAGGAATAGGAGGCCCGCCCCCTAGAACAAATCCAGGGCTCCTGAACCTCAGGCTGACACCCATACACCCTCAACTTCCCAGGTACAAAGGAAGAAAATGATAGTGTGTGTTGATGTTTCAGGGAGACATGTTTACACTTCTGATGCCATCAAAATTGTTAAACAAATCTGGATCCCGAAGGGTATGACTGACACTGTAGGACCTAATACGAGATGGGTACCTGAGGCCTGATTCTTTTCAGGTCGCTGCGGGCTACAGGAAGAGGAAGGAGGATCTGAAGATGGACTGGTACTTCGACTCAGGATGTTCCAGGCACATGACCGGATTTCGTGATCTCCTTCAGGACTACGTAGCTCAGGAAGGCCCACAGGTTACCTTTGGTGATAACTCTAAGGGTTTCACCAGGGGATTCGGTACCCTTGTTGTTGGTTCTGTTAAAGTTATTAATGTATCCTATGTTGAGAGTTCTAGGCATAACCTGCTTTCGGTCAGTTAGTTTTGTAACCGAGGATATAGTGTAGAGTTTACATCTAACATATGCCTTGTGAAAGACAAATCTACACTGCAGGTTCTTATTACAGGTGTCAGGAGAGGAAATGTATATTTTGCTGACTTTGAGAACAGCTCTCCTGAAACTTGTTTGGTCGCTAAGAGTTCCTCCGAACTCAGTTGGCTCTGGCATAAACGTCCGAGTCACTTAAACTTCAAGATCATTAACAAAATTTCTCGACTTTCTCTTGTAGAAGGTCTACCAAATGAAGTTTTTAGCAAAGACCACGTGTGCGGAGCATGTCAGGAAGGCAAGCAAACTAAAGCCTCATTCAAGGAGGAAGATGTCTTCTCAACTGACAGAGTGCTTTAGCTCCTGCACATGGATCTCTTTGGTCTGATTACTCTTGTCAGCATGAATGGTAGGAAATATACCCTTGTTGTTGTTGATGATTATTCCAGGTACACTTGGGTTATTTTCTTGCTGAACAAGAAGGAGACTCAGGTCAAGCTTCTGAAGTTACTCAAGAAATTGAGTACTGAACAGGGTCAGAGCATCGTCAGGATCAGATCAGATCGGGGAACATAGTTTATCAACTCTATTATAACCGATTTTTGTACTGACCTTGGCATTGCTCATGAGACTTCTGCATCCAGGACTCCTCAGCAGAATGGAGTAGCTAAGAGAAGAAACTGGACCCTGAAGGAAGCTGCCCGGACCATGTTGGCTGAGTCAGGACTGCCCAAGAAGTACTGGGCTGAAGCAATCAACATTGCTTGCTACACTCAAAACCGATCTATGCTGAACAAACAACATGCTCAGACACCTTATGAAATGTGGAACAAGAGGAAACCTCGCATCTCCTATTTCTATATTTTTTGGTGTAAGTGTTTCATCCTGAACAATGGGAAAGACCAGCTTAAAGCCTTTGATAGCAAGTCTGATGAGGGAGTTTTCTTAGGATACTCCTCAGTCAGCAAAGCTTTCAGGGTGTATAACTGTCGGACCCTTTCTGTGTGGAGGAAACACCTCATGTTGTGTTTGATGAGACTGTATCAGTGCGTAGAAAATAGGTTCCAAGTCCTGACACTAAGGGGGTTACCAAGAGGGTGACAAGACTGAGCCTGAAGCAGAATCCTGAGTTAAAGGTCAAATTCGTGAATGCTCCCAAGGGATGGGATGATGATGACGATTAGGATGATCCTCAGGCCAACCCTCAGCAATCCCCAGCCTCAGAAAATGTTGAGTCTCAGACGGAGGATCAGACTCAACCTGAGGTACGTACTGTCGGTGATGATGCTTCTGCACCTGAGACAGTTACTGAGTCCAACCCTGTAGGGGGAAAGAGTGTCCCTGACATTGCACAACGCTCGGGAGAGGGAACGTCAGCAGCTCCCAGTGCAACGGTCAGCAGGAGGAGATGGCTAGATGATCACTCATTGGCTTATATCATTGGAGATGTCAATGATAGGGTCAGGATAAGGTTGTTCCATGGCAAGAGCGCTATGTTTTGTTGTTTCCTATCTGATCAGGAACCTAAGAACATAGAAGAAGCTCTTGCTGACCCTAACTGGATCCTAGCCATGCAGGATGAGCTCAATCAGTTTGAGCGGAATCAGGTTTGGGAGTTAGTTGAGAGACCTAGGCGTCAACATGTTATTGGCACCAAGTGGGTCTTCAAGAACAAGAGGGATGAGAAGAATGTTGTTGTCAGGAATAAGGTCAGACCAGTGGCAAAGGGTTACTCTCAGGCCGAAGGAATCGACTATGATGAGACCTTTGCTCCGGTCTCAAGGTTGGAAGCAATCAGGTTGTTCTTGGCTTATGTAACATTCAAGAAGTTCAAGGTGTATCAGATGGACATAAAGAGTGCTTTCCTAAATGGAGTGCTGAACGAGGAGGTTTATGTTGAGCAACCTCCTGGGTTTGAAGTTGGTGATAAGATGTATCACCTAAAGAAAGCTCTTTATGGCCTGAAGCAAGCCCTCATGGCTTGGTATGATACACTCTCCCAATTCCTGATAGACCACGGGTTCGTGAAAGGAACAGTGGACAAGACCCTCTTCAGGATATCCGAAGGGGATGAGATTCTCTTGGTTCAGATTTATGTGGATGACATAATATTTGGATCACCTAACCTGAAGCTTTGTGATAAATTCTCCAAGCTGATGACGGGGAAGTTTGAGATGTCAATGATGGGAGAGATGAACTTCTTTTTAGGTCTTCAGGTCACGCAGACTGACTCCGGAATCTTCATCAATCAGTCCAAGTATGCGAGGGATTTGATTCAGAAGTTTGGAGTTAAGACTAGCAAAGTCTCATGCATTCCCATGAACACAAATGAGAAGTTGGATCCTGACAAGAAGGGGACCTCAGTGAATCAGACTGAATATAGGGCACTGATTGGATCTTTGTTGTACCTGACTGCAAGTCGTCCTGACATCACTATGCAGTTGGAGTTTGTGCAAGGTATCAGTCTGATCCGAAGAAGAGTCATCTAGAGAGTGCCAAAAAGATACTGAAATACCTGAAGGGTACAGTCAATTTAGGACTTTGGTATCCCTCTGATGACAACCTAGAACTAATAGGTTACTCAGATGCAGATTATGGAGGCTGTAGGCTTGATAGGAAATCAACTAAATACACATGTCAGTTCCTAGGGAGCAAACTGATCTCTTGGTTTTCCATGAAACAAACAAGTGTTGCAACGTCTACTACTGAGGCTGAGTATATGGCGGCAGGCAGTTGTTGCTCCCAAATCCTTTGGTTGAAGCAACAACTGAGAGACTACCAAGTTGAGGCCACTGATGTCTAATTAGGGTCATAATTGGATGTTTTTGTATTCATTTCTATATGCTTTTGGTGTGCTTATGTTCATATTTGACCCTAATATGGTATATATTGTGCTATTAACCATTTTTTGCTAGAAAGTTGTGTTTATAGATAAAAATAAGCAAAACGAGGAATAAACGATCAAGATCGAGAAAAGTCCAGAAATCTGGAGTTTGTCTAAATGAAGAAATTAATGTTCCATGTTGAAGAGCTTGAAGAGAGGGTCACAACGAAAGAAGAATCGAGTCAATCGGAATCCTAGAACTCAAGATATGACGAAAATAAGGAGAGTCGAGCATGACCCGAGCTAAGGAGTGGGATCGGCAGGACGTCTTCTTGGATCGGCAGCACGTCAACACGGATCACACGGATTTGTTCTGGAATGGCAGACAACGGCGCACGCGATCGCGATCGACAGAAGTTCAGCTGTGGTTCGGCAGTTGGACAAAGCACGCGAACTCGCTGCCGATCACGATCGGCAGCCCTCCAGTTCACGATCGACAACAGTTTCGAAAGTCCATAATTTCAGGGCTATTTTTGTATTTTTACACATTTTAATGAAGGGCATCTTAGTCAATAATCCAAGGGTACTATATATACTTTCATCTTAGATTTCCAAAGGACACACTTAGAATTTTAGATTCACATAACTAGATTAGGATAAGTTATTGGAAGTTTCCAAATTGGTGTTCTTAGATTTTCACTTACGATTTCTGCGATATCTTTTGATCTACCGTATGGATCGTTGATCCGTCTTCTCCAGCATACTCAATATATCTCAAGCTACATTCCTACCGATTGAATTTCAATTTGCATTGTTGGATTAATTTTTAGCTTATAGAGGTAAACTTGTATCTTTTCAATTCCAATTGTAATAGGTGAATTTTTGTAAACTCTTTAGAATTCCTGCGCAATTATGATTGTAGTTAATTCAATTTCCATTTTGTTTTCACAATTAGCCATGGGCTAATCTCTTAGTGTGTTGGTGTATGATTCTTATGGAGTAGTGGGGTGTATATGTTGATCTTATGAGTGCATTGAGTTGTTATATGATCAATTCTCTACTTTGAGGGTTTGCAAGAATGCTTAATATGCATAATTGATTGAATGGGCCATTAGGATTTAGTCTCATACGAGAGTTGGGCTATTTTCCTAAATCTTCTTGTTATTAGGCCATTGCATGTTAGGTGTTTGTTAAAATTTCTAAGATAATGAGAATTGCCTTAGTGAATTAGAAAGACAATTAGAGGCTTTTATGTGCATTTAGGGAGACCTTTGCATATTTGAGTGGCTTGCCCATTGATTGTACAATACCTCATGCATGAGTAAGTGAAACTTCACCACATGAAACATAGGATAGTACACTAACACATCTCTCACACATTTGCTCACTTTGTGAATCAAGGTGATAGATAGTTTACTAGTTTGACGCACTTGTAGACGATAGATACCTTATCCCCTTTACTTGCTTTGTGTTTTCGAATTAAGAACATTAATCTTCCCTTACAAATCCCCGTCTCCTTTGGGTTCGATATAATTAAAACTTGGTCAAGCTTGCCACAACAATAATGATCGTGTACACTTGCACGTAAACACCTATTTTGGCAAACAAGTTTTTGGCGCAGTTGCCGGGGAGACGGCTAGTTCGTTTGGTTGTTTGATTTTGTTCTTTGTTTTCGATTTTTTTGCATTTTTGTGTGAGAGTTAAAATGTTGTTGTTGGATTTGTTTGTTGTTTTTGTTATTGTCGATTTTTGTAACTATTTTTGGTGATGTGTGTTTATATGTCTTTTCTTTGTTTCTTTGTGTGTTCTTAATCATTCTTGGTGAGTGTTGATACTTGCTTATTTTTTCTAGGAGTGAGCTAAATGGAGATGGGCGAATACAACAATTACTCGTATTTCCCACAAGACATATATCCTCCTAATTTTTATACCTATCAACCTTACCCATATCAACCACCACCTCTACAAGAAGATCCTTATCCTCCCAATTCCTACTCTTATGAGGATCCATATTCCTACACATTACCCTCTCCTATTCCTTCAAATCATGAAGAAGCTCCTCAAAGCCATATTAATGATACTTTAGTTTACATCCTAAATCAACTTGAAGAAATTCGAAAGGATGCCAAAAGAAGCTTTGAGGAGACTAATGAGAAGTTTGATAAATTGTTCAAATCTCGAGGAGATCAAATTAAGAGCTTAGAGCTCCAAGTGGAGCAATTGGTCAAACAAGCCCAAGAGATTTGTGAAGCAAAGTTGAAGAAGGAAGATGGGGGTAATGTAGATGATTCAAGAGGAGGAAAGGAAGATGATCAAGAAGAGGAAGATAAATGTCCACTCATGTACTTGAGCTTAATGGAAAAAGAACAACAAAATAAAGTGGAGGAGGAGCCTACAAATGAAATAAGCATTTCTCTACCCCTAGACTCTTATACTTATGCTTTAATTGATAATGTTGTTCATTGTGAATATGTCTTACCTCTTCATATAATTGATTATAAGCTTGAATTGAAAATCTTCTTGAATATTTGTTATAGTAGAAGATGGGGGTGGATTGATATGATGAGAAAAGAGGAAAGTTTGTGTGCTTACATGTATAAAATAAAAAGGAAAGTAGGTGTATGGGGTAGAAATCCTACTTGTTTCCTTAATTTTGAAGCTATGAGATTGTTATATGATGGGGAGGAGGCCAAATATCCTTAGCCATTTAGCTAACATTGGTGCGTCCGGCTAGGGGACGTTAAATCCAAGCGCTAGATGGGAGGCAACCCATCCTTAAAAATGTTGCTTGTTTTGTTGATTGTTTGGTGGTTAGATATTTTGTTTGCTGGTTGTTTTCATGAAGGAATTGGAAGCTTAGGGATGTGTTTTGGATTTCTTGAACGTTCATATGAGGTGGTGTATTCTATTACCTTTGTTGGTGCATGTGATTTATCCTAGTTTGTGGTGTTGCCTCTTGTTATATATGATGATTTCTTGGTTTAGTTGAGCTTATATATGCTTTAGTGGTTCATTGATTCTTTGCAAATCCTATTTTCATCACTCTTTTCCAAACTTTTAGGATCCTTGATCCGAAAAAGTTTGGGGGGTGTGTTCGTTTTTCAAATTGTAGATTTGCAATGACATTTGTGAGCTCTAGAAAGGTGTGATGAGGAGATTTCTCTTCCTACTTGGCCAAGATGGACATTCTCGTGTAAGTGGCAATTCACTTTCCTATTCTTAATCCCA
Source organism: Prunella vulgaris (assembly GCA_026898435.1). Taxonomy (NCBI): domain Eukaryota; kingdom Viridiplantae; phylum Streptophyta; class Magnoliopsida; order Lamiales; family Lamiaceae; genus Prunella; species Prunella vulgaris. The sequence continues at coordinate 78,514 of JAPKLY010000847.1, read as the reverse complement.
ACTCAAGGTATGTCTTTACACTTATCTCTCCCTATGTGTTTCCATTCCTAGGTTTAGCTTGTTTGATTTTAGATTGCGATTTTGAGCTTAAGTGTGATTCTTGTGGTATTGTGCTTTGATTTGAGCATTGCATGATCTTTTCTCCACTTTGCCAAACTTTTTAGACCTATGGTCCAAAAAAGTTTGGGGGGGTGTCTTCGTTTCGCAAATCTCATTGCAATGCAATGTTTAGGATGATTTTTAGTGTTCCTATGATGCTTTAGGACATTGTGCTTAAGCTTGGAGCATATACACTAGTCGTATAGAAAGCAAGTAGTGATGTAGTAGGACGAAGCAATGCAAAGGAAGCATAGTAGTGAGTAAGGACAAGTGTCAAGGACACTTGTCAACACCTAAAACCAAGTAGGCTCACAAGGTGTCACCTCACAACATGCAAACCTATAAATAGGTCCCTTGTACACATTTTCTCTCTCTAAGTTCATTATTCAGTATACACTTTCTCTCTCTAACTCTCACTACTCTCTCTCTCTACAAAAATCCTTAAGAACAAACTTAATTCTCGTTATTGTTTGGTGGATTCCAAGATAATAAACAATCATTAATCTTCCAATTAACGAAATTCATCAACATAGATTAATCAATCAAGCTGGAGAAAAGGTAGTGAACAAAGGGTTTACTATATTTCCATTCTCGACAATGTGGGCAAATAGCGATTGTTTGTGAGTGAGATACTAAAATAATATTTTTTAAAAGAGGAATGAGAATAAATTTAGGGGACGGACGAAAATGGAAAGTGGAAAATTTGGGAGACAGAGGGAGTATTAGATTAGTATTAGTTCCCACCATAACGTCTTTGGCGGCGCTGAAATTCGGTTAGGGACTGGATGAGATCCGCCTCATCAAAGTCTGGAAACATCTTGTCCAAAAAGTACATTTCGGAGTAAGCCAACTGCCAAAGCATGAAATTGCTAATTCTCAATTCCCCGCTGGTCCTTATCAGCAGATCCGGGTTTGGAAAGCGTGTCACATTTGTCTGGAGATGGCGCTGCAATAGGGAAGGGTCGATGTCTTGTTCTCGGAGAATCCCATGTTTTACTTTGGTCGCAATTTTCCTGCTTGCTTCGACTAAGTCATATTGGCCACTGTAGTTCAAAGCTATGACCAGATGCAGGCCCGTGTTTGTCTTGCCATGCTCCTCCGATTCCCCCATCTGCTTTTGAAGACTCTCCGACAGTCGCCTTCTGTTCCCTATATAACTTACTTGCATATTTTCTTTCCTATCGAAATCAAAATTAGAAAACGTTTAGGTCCTGCTATAACATATACTAACGTTTAACAAGTTTATATTTATTTAGAAAAGAATTAATGCTCACTCTATTAACTCCTCCATATGTGATACAATAGACTCTCCGAAAATGTTCATCAGCAAGTCAACTTCTTCCTGCATACATCTAACTCATTTGAAAAATTGATCTAACATTTAATTGCTAAATCCTAATTTTTCCGTATTTGACTTTATGTCTATGCTCTCTAATAATGTACCTAATTACCAACTGAATTGATACCAAGAATTGTCATATAATTTAGATCATGTAAAAATGTGTCCTCTATCTTTTCAATATAGTCTTTCTAGATAAAAATTGATAACAAAAAGACCAAAATAAAAGCATACGTGAATAAAATTTAAATTGAAGAAAGTAAAATAATATATAAGACCAAACGAGACACCATTAAAGTCAAATCAATGACCTATTGGCGACTTGATATTTAACTCACCGGTCACATGCACAGTGAGTATTGTAGCCTCACAAACTCATAATCAGTAGTCCTGTCTCATTTCCTATTTTATACATTAACACAAAATTTAAGAAAACAAAATCATTATTACATTATCAAAAAACATATAGACCATTATTATGAGGTTACAATTATATTATAATATGCTAATTAATACTACTATATGTTAGAGGCATTGTTGGATTAATTATATAACACAAATTTGCATTGATGTTAATAAAGTGTCAAATAAAACAGATAGACACAATACATGTACGTACAAAAGAGGGTTTTTTTTTTTTTTAAATATTGCAATTTTCATTTATAATTATGAAAATATAGTATAATTCAGGACATTTTTGTTTTTAAGCAAAGTCGTGAACGGAGTTCACGATTTTGAGGCTTTAACCATCAATTTTTTAACACTGTTAGTAATTAAAAGAAAAAGTGTAAAAACGTGAACTCTGTTCACGTTTCCACCCCACAAGTCAACCCCAATTAATGCATATCTCCTCCCTCATGTATATTGATTCTGCAACCCCAATTAATACGTATCTCCCGCCTCATGTATATTGATTGTGCAAAAAGTTGAAAATAAATTTTGAAATTACTAGCATTTTTGCATTGCTGATGATGCACTTCAATAATAGAAATTTTTAAATGTTCTTATGTTGAAATATATTATATTTATTAAATAAAATTATATTGGAAATTACATGCACTCTACCCTAAATTTAATTTAAAAAAAAATATTTTTATCACTATTAAATTTTGAGTCCTACAATTCATACCCCAATATCTCTAAACATACCCCACTATTTTAAAGACAAAAGTAGACATGTATAAAAAGACTAAGTTATTTTTAATAAATATGAAATAAATTAATTTATTTTTTTCTAAGTTTGTTGTTCATTTTAGTTTTTAATTTTTTATATTTTAAAATTAGTTCTTTAACTAGAATCGGTCAATTTCTAAATAAATGAAGAAAATTACACATAAAATAGTAAATGAAAAATTAAAAAAAATCAATAAATTTTTTAAAAATTAGATAAATATTTAAATAATTAAATTAAAGTAAATTAAAAATATATATAATAAAAAAATCTACAAAATATTAAAATAAATCAACTAAATTTTCAAATAGTCCAATTAAATCTTTAACAAATAGTTAGAAAATCGAATTAAATCTATAAAAATAGTTAAAAAACTAAAAATTTATTTTTAAAAATTCAAATTTTAATTCAAAATAAATAAAAATAAAAATATAATTGACTTTTACAAATTAAGAAAGAGCCAAAAAAAATTATTATATTTTTTAAGTAGAGAAAGAAATAGGAATGTGTTATTTTTTGTTTTGATGAATAAGGATATTATAGAAATTAATGGGGTATGTTTAGTAATATATGCTAATTTTTTAATTTTATTAAAATATATTTAATAAACAAGGTATATTTAAAAAAAATTGGAATATAAATAATAATACTATTATACTTTACACTCATGGAATCTTCAAATATAATTTTCTGCAAAATAAATACTACAATTTAATTAAGTGAAATGTCTGAGCATGCAAAAATAATTTCAAAATGTTGCAACTTTATATGACAAATGAAGTAATTTTATCATGTCAAATCTTCTTAGAACAAAAAGGGAGTTGGACATTAATTGGTTTGGTTTTCTATGTTGACACCACTAATGCTAACGCCGTGACGGAAGTAATTGTAAATTGTGACTTGAGATCACGTTATCCAGTAAAACGTGAACCCTATTCACGACTTTGCTTAAAAAAAAAAGACTCTTGAATTTTACTATATTTTTATAATTGTAAATGAAAACTGCAATATTTAAAAAAAAAAAACCTACCAAAGGTGCAAGAATATAAAAAAAAAAAAAAACAGATACAAAATTTAGTAATAATACCTACTTTTTTTTAAAAAAAAAGTTATCAATGTACCTGAGGTCTGGACCAATTTTCAGTAGAAAATGCAAAATTAGAGAGAACTTTGACTCCATATTTGGAACAGTTTATTGCCAGTTGTTTCAAGACTTGTGCTCCAACTCTATACCCATGTTGTAAGGGCAAACCCCTGTTTTTAGCCCACCTTCTATTTCCGTCGGAGATCATAGCAACATGTTTGGGCATCAGTTCATCTTTTTCTAGCCCTCCCCCTAACACTAATTCATTTTCTTCTAAACGCGACTTTACAAAAGTGTGATTTTGGGATGCAAATATTGGACGATGGATTAGAATAGGCAAGCTCTGTACGGTCATCATCATTTTGCAAAATATGAACTGTGCAGGCTGCAGCTAGCCCCTCTCTTGTTCTTTTTTTTTTTTTCCCCCATTTTTGTTGGCTTTAGATATAGTTTACTTTTAATAAATATATCAATGCAAGTAAAGGTTTTCTTGTACTTCGAAATTACTTACACACTTATGTTTGTACTTTAAAATATAAATTTATTTATTCTTTCAAAACATACACTTTGAGAATAAATAATTTTATTCTATAAATCAAACACACTTTTAAAATAAACATTCATAAATAAATATACATAATATTTTATTCAACCTTTTATTTATGTGTACAATTATGGATCCCCTGTTTGGTTAATGAGAATGAAAATGGAGTGAACGATGATTTATTCTCGTTAATAATGCTTAATATTATGTATTACATATAAATTAATTAAATCATAAAAATAAAATTACAAAAGAATAATCACTATTTTCATAATAGTTAATTTATTAATAATATTTATCATTATATCTATCTTAAATTATTACTAAGTGTACAAGTAAATCTGGAATATGGGCCAATTTAAGAAAAAGGAACACACCGCCACTATACACACATAACAATGCTATATATAGCGTGTAGTTAATGTTATAAGAACATTATATATTATTACACTAATGGTTAATTATTTTGTGTTTAACGTGTATTTTTAAGAAAATGACGGATGGGTTAATTACTTAATTAGAGATTACTTATTGTTAATTATGTTTTGTATTTTGAACAAAAAGCCAGATGGATTAACTACAGATTACTTATTATTAATTATATTTGGCGTGTATTTTGAAGAAAAACACAGATGGGTTAAGTACAGATTACTTATTGAGAGTGAAGCCAACGTACAATTTATTGAGTGCAATTACTTCTTCATGAAAACTTTGAATACTTTCTTATTTTATAAAAATTTATATACTCCAATCTCCACATTTTTTTATTATATTTGTTGAGTTAACAATGATTGTTTGAAATCAAAAGAAATAAAGAAATTGAAGAGCACCAAGATTTACGTGGTTCGATCAAGAATGATCTACGTCCAAGGATAATGGCACCTCTCTCACTAATCAATGGAAGATGATTCAAATTACAAGTATTTTTGGATCTCTTTAGAGTATGATGTGTGTTGGTTATGATTATCTATACATATGTGTGTATATATATAAGAACGAAAACCCAAATTAATCCTTGAGTTTGTAACCAATTAACAAGTAACTGCTACAGTTGCAACCGAATTTGAATAACGATCAGAGCCCAACGGTTTTCAGTTTTGATTCTGTTAAACTGATCGCCAATTGCCAAGTGGAAGTTTAAACTGCTTCGTAACTGATTCTTGGTTAATTCCTGACTTGGAGTCAGTATGCTCATTTTCTTGTCTGCTGATGTGATATGTCCTCAGCAGAGTCTGAGTACTCAGCTGATATCATCAGTAGACCTTCATCCTGACTAACCAGCCTGACCATCATCCTGACCTGACCATCCTGACTGACCATCATCCTGACCTGACCAACTGACCTGACCATCATCCAGATCAACCATCCTGACCACTCAGGAGACTACATCAGCTGACCCCCTCAGATGACTCCGCTGATATATCAGATGACTTTCAGTAGACTTCCAGATGATCCCAGCTGACCATATCAGATGACCCTTAGCAGACCTATCAGCTGACCTCCTTCAGTTAATAGTATTAATGTTCAGTTAATCAGCAATACTTGCTCATCTGATCTTTATTTCACTTTCTTTGCACCCATAACAATTCTCCACCTCAACGTAAGTGAGATGCCTCCACCTATCCTTCACATCACAGTAGAATTAAGGCACACCCCATTATTGTACCTTAATCAGCTCCAAACAGTAGTTGAATTTTGAACTAGGTATGACCTTAGTTAGCATATCAGCAGCATCGTCATCAGTTGAAACTTTCTGTATTGTGATCACCTTCTTTTCCACCACATCTCTCACAAAGTGAAGCCTCACATCAATATGTTTAGATCTTTCATGAAAGACCTGATGCTTGACTAAGTGAATGACACTCTGATTATCACATTGCACAGTAACTTCATCTTGCCTGATCTCAAATTCCCTGATAATACCCTTTAGCCACATAGCCTCCTTTACTGCTTCTGTCACTGCAATGTATTCAGCTTCAGTGGTTGATAATGTAACCACTGACAGTAATGCAGCCCTCCAACTGATGGTTGTGCCATAAAGTGTAAACACATATCCAGTCAGAGATTTTCTTGTATCTATGCTTCCAGCATAGTCAGAATCTACAAAACCTTGTAGAGGTTGCTTGTCCTCCTGAGTCCTCTCAAATAATAATCCCAAATGTGATGAACCTTTCAGATATCTCATTATCCACTTGAAAGCTTCCCAATGTGCCTTTCCAGGATTAACCATAAACCTGCTGACCAAGCTCACTACATGAGCAATGTCAGGTCTGCTGCAAACCATGGCATACATTATACTTCCAACTCCATTTGAATAAGGTATCTTGTTCATCTGAGACTTATCTTGATCACTCCTGGGACATTGATCAGCTGTCAGTTTGAAGTGTTGTCCAAGAGGAGTAGTGACTAATCTTGACTCATGCATGTTGAATCTTCTCAAGATTTTCAGTATGTAGTCCTGCTGAGTCAAGAACATCCTTCCAGCTGACTTGTTCCTGATAATATCCATACCCAGAATTCTCTTTGCACTCCCAAGGTCTTTCATGTCAAAGGTTGAACTGAGCTTATCCTTCAGTTTCTGAATTCTTCCAAGGCTTTTACTAGCAATTAACATATCATCCACATAAAGTAATAGATATGTAAGTACCTCAGAGCCTTGTTTTTCCAGATACACACAACTGTCATACTTGCATCTGATGAAGCCTATTGACATCATGAAGCTATCAAACCTTTTATACCACTGCCTTGGGCTTTGCTTAAGTCCATATAATGACTTCTTCAGCAAACATACCTTTCCTTCATCTTCTGATAGTATGAACCCCTCAGGCTGCTGCATATAAATGGTTTCTTCAAGCTCTCCATGTAGAAATGCAGTTTTGACATCCAGCTGTTGTAACTCAAGTCCATCCTGATTTACCTTAGACAATAAGATCCTTATTGAGCAGTGCTTCACAACTGGTGAAAACACTTCATTGAAGTCTATTCCTTCCCCCCTGAGTAAATCCCCTGGCAACCAATCTTGCCTTGTATTTGATCAGCTCCAGTCCATCTGACCCAATTTCAGACTTTTTCTTGAATATCCATCTTGAGCTGACAACCTTCTGCCCTTTTGCTTTATTCACAAGAACCCAAGTGTTGTTCTTTTCAAGTGATTTAACTCCTCTTTCATAGCTGAAATCCACTGATCTTTATCCTTCCTTGTTACTGCATCAGCATAAGTTTCAGGTTCTTGATACTCTACTTCTTATGCCACTGATAAGGCATATGAGATCATGTCAGCCTGCCCAAACCTGATTGGTGGATGAATGCTTCTCCTATGTCTATCTCTAGCCAGACTGTAGTTTCTCAAATCTTGACCCTCCTCATCTGAATTTTCAGTTTGATCTTCAGAGTCACTATCTGCTGATGCATCGGACTGATCTGCTTGTGGATTCCTGATATCAGAGTTGTCCTGAGCTTGATCTTCATTCTGAATCCTGGTTGTATGCTCCACCTGAACTAATGTATGTCTGATTATGGGGTTATCCTCAGCATCCTGAGTATTTTCAGATGTACCATATCCCATGACTTTCTCATTGAAAGTCACATCTCTGCTGACAATACACTTCTTGTGTCCAGCTTCAAGACACCACAATCTATAACCTTTGACACCTTTTGGATATCCCAGAAAGATGCACCTCAGAGCCCTTGGTTCCAACTTATCTTGCCTTATGTGAGCAAAGGCTAAGCAACCAAACACCTTCAGATTATTGTAATCTGACAACCTACCATACCAAAGCTCATCTGGGGTTTTAAAGTCAATAGCAGATGAGGGTGTTTTGTTTATCAAATAACAAGAAGTATTAACTGCCTCTCCCCAGAATACTTTAGGTAGTTTAACATCTGATAGCATGCACCTGACCTTCTCCAAAATAGTCCTGTTCATCCTCTTAGTAAGTCCATTTTGTTGAGGATTTGCTGGAACAGTTTTGTGCCTTGTTATGCCCCTTTCCCTGCAGAAATTTTCAAACTCTTCTGACACATACTCAAGCCCATTGTCAGTCCGGAGATGCTTTAAGGATCTGCCACTTTTATTTTCTTGTTCAAGAAGTCATTCCCTAAATTTTTCAAAGGCTTCACTCTTCTGCTTCAGGATGATCACCCACACCTTTCTACTGAAATCATCAATGATAGTCATGAAGTACTTTCCATCTCCATGAGTCTCAGTTCTTGAAGGCCCCCAGATGTCAGAGTGTACATAGTCCAGAGGAGCATCAGTATGATGTTGCCCCTTTGAATAGGAGTGTTTCTTGGATTTTCCCAATACACAGTGATCACAAAAGTCCAATTTGATTGTTCTTGAATCCCCAAATGCCTTATGCTTGGAGAGTTCATTCAGTCCTCTTTCACCAATGTGCCCTAACCTCTTGTGCCACAAGATAGCATCAGAGCTGCCCATTACTGCATTCACTGATCCGACAGCTGAGTTACCAATTAAAATGTACAAGACATTGACCTTCTTGCCCTTCATCACAATGTTATTATCCTTGGTTATCAATATGAATCCATTCTTTGTATTGAATTCATATCCCAAAATATTAAGTGATCCAAGAGAAATAAGATTTCTCTTCAGCTCAGGTACAAACCTGATATTTTGTAGTATCCTCTCAGCACCATCATGCAGTCTCAGCTTTATTGAGCCAGAGCCTCTGACTTTGCACATTTGATCATTCCCCAAGAGAACTGATCCACCATCAAATTTCTTGAGATCCCTGAATAAATTTTCATTGGGACACATATGAAATGAGCACCCAGAATCCAACACACAATCTTCACTCAGCTTGACATCAGTAATAGCCAAAACCTCAGCACTATCATATCCTTCATGAGCAGTAATTGTGACATCAGTCTTTTGATCCTCTTCTTGCTTCCTGGATTTGTCAGGACAATTCTTCTTGAGATGTTCCACCTTCTGACATGAGAAATATTTTCTCTTTTCCACAAATTTTCCAGATTCAGGGCCTTTACCATTCTTCTTCTTCTTTCCGTGAAACATTTTCTTCCCTTTCTTGAACTTGATATTCAGCCCTTCACCTTGATTTGTGTTCTTCCTTTCAGATTGCATTTGAAGCATCTTAGTTTTCAATGCATTCTGAATATCATTAGGTGACATCTTCTCTTGCCTTCCAAATAACAGAGCATCCTTGAAGTTCTCCAAGGATTTTGGTAGAGAATTCAGTAACATCAGGACTTTATCCTCATCTTCAATCTTGACTTCAAGATTCTCCAAATCATCCACTGCTTTATTGAATTCTTCAAGCTGTTCAACCAGATCCCTATCCTCAGTCATCTTGAAGGAATGAAGCCTCTGCTTCATGAACAGCTTATTGGTAACCGACTTTGTTTGATACACTTGTTCCAGCTTGTTCCATACATCAATGGCAGTCTTCTCCTTATATACCTCCCTCAGAGGTTTGTCTCCCAAGCACAAAATGATTGTGCTATGAGCCTTGTCAAGAATTTCCTGCCTCTTTGCAGGTTCTGATGCGGATGATGGTGGCCACTGATTCGCTGGTTTCAGAGCATTTGATAATCCATGGTGTGTGAAGAGAGCTTTCATCTTCACCTTCCAAAAACCAAAATCATTTTCCCCTGTGAATTTCTCAAACTCCATCTTCGTAGAAGGCATAGCAGTTGATTTCACCAACAATCTTCTTTCCCACAGACGGCACCAATGGTTGAGTTAACAATAATTGTTTGAAATCAAAAGAAATAAAGAAATTGAAGAACACCAAGATTTATGTGGTTCGATCAAGAATGATTTACGTCCACGGCTGAGGGAACCTCTCTCACTAATCAATGGAAGATGATACAAATTACAAGTATTTTTGGATCTTTCTAGAGTATGATGTGTGTTGGTTATGATTCTCTATACATATGTGTGTATATATATAGGAACGAGAACCCAAATTAATCCTTGAGTTTGTAACCAACTACTCCCCCCGTCTATGAAAATTAGTCCACGTTGCCTTAAATAGCCATCCACAATAAATAGTCTACCTACACAAAATAGAAAATTTTTAATCATTATTTTTATTTTTTATACACATATACTCACTTTTACACATCACATCAAATACTTTATTAATAATTAACACTTCTTTATACTAATACACTCACTTTTACACATCAACATCAATTTTTTCTTAATAACCGTGCACAACTAAGGTAGACTAAATATCATGGACGGAGGTAGTAACAAGTAAATGCTATTGTTGCAACCGAATTTGAAAAAGATCAGAGCCCAACAGTTTTCAGTTTTGATTCTGTTAAACTGATTGCCAATTGCCCAAGTGGAAGTTTAAACTGCTTCGTAACTGATTCTTGGTTAATTCCTGACTTGGAGTCAGTATGCTCATTTTCTTGTCGGCTGATGTGATATGTCCTCAGCCGAGTCTGAGTACTCAGCTGATATCATCAGTAAACCTTCATCCTGACTAACCAGCCTGGCCATCATCCTGACCTGACCATCCTGACTGACCATCATCCTGACCTGACCAACTGACATGACCATCATCCAGATCAACCATCCTGATTACTCAGGAGACTACATCAGCTGACCCCCTCAGCTAACTTCCTCAGCTGACTCCGCTGATATATCAGATGACTTTCAGTAGACTTCCAGATGATCCCAGTTAACCATATCAGATGACCCTCAGCAGACCTATCAGCTGACCTCCTTCAGCTGACAGTATTAATGTTCAGTTAATCAGCAGTACTTGCTCATTTGATCTTTATTTCACTTTCTTTGCACCCATAACAATATTTTTTTTTAGATTGACCTAACTCTAGTTTAATTAATTTACAGACTTTTCACTCAAAAAAAATCTAAATTACTCAAATTCTTTTTACTTCATAAAGATAAAATATATTAAGTAGAAATCTAAAATAAGAAATGGTAGGGGAACAACAATTTGTAAAAGTGATTCAACTAATTCAAAGAATCACTTCACAAGATAAAGAAATATAATCTATTCTAGCAGCGTTGAATATTTGTATCATTACAAAAAAAATGCGCATTTTAGCTGAAATTATTTTTTTATTTTTTCCTTTTTTTTCTTATTTTTTTTTCCATTCTTCTATTATATTTTCTTTTTTTTCTTACTTTTATTATATTTTCATTTTACCAATGATAGCATGAGCTTTTTTTGTATTATTAGATGGACTTTTTGCACAACGTATAGGCAAAATTAACTTGGCCAGACCATTGTAATAAAAAATTCTACCTTAATTAATGTGTAATTTTATTAGATTTATTATATTAGAATTATATTATCATATATTAATTTCTACTTATCATATATATTTATATATATTGTGATATAAATATATATATATGTGTCTGTTAAAAAGTATTGAAATTGAATAATTACAGCGACCAAAGTAAAATATATCAAAACTCAAATTCCGCGAAAAAATACTGTCAATAGAAAAATATTACCTAATGACATATGTAATATATAATATTAGTATTATAATAATACTATATAAAAAATAAATATTTATCTTGTAAGTTAGGATGAACAATATCGTTTTGTTGATAATAAATTTTTTAAATGAACTAATATATAAATATACATATATATTAAATGAATTAACTATTAATTTTTTTATTTATTCTAATATATATGTATATATATATATATATATATAACATAATGTTAGCCTTCGTCACTATAATTACTTTATCGTTGATGTTAGTATTATGACTAATAAAAGTAACCGTCGAATTAAATATAAATGTAGAGATGAAATTATAAGGTTAAAACTATTTTAGGTCTTAAAAATAAACAATCATATATAAATCAATTTGGGGATAAATAAAGTCACTAATTCAAAAAGTCCTCCAAAATTCCATGAGTTTTGATGGGATTGTTGGTATTTATAAAATACACTAAAAGGTCCATCAAAATCCATCAAACCCAACAATCCTTTAAAATCCTTATTTTTTTAATACCAGTGAATTGTTTTTAATCTTTTAAAATCATGATTGAATACCAGTGGATTGTTTTTAAGTCTTTTAAAATCCCGATTGAATACCAGTGAATTGTTTTTAAATCTTTTAAAATATTGATTGAATACCAACAGATTTTTTTATAAGAAAAAAGTTCTTTAAAACTCCACGAAATCTCAAACAAATACACCCTTTAAATTACTCAAATTCTTTTTACTTCATAAAGATAAAAATATATTAAGTACTCCCTCCGTCCCAGAGCAATTTGCAAGGGAGGAGGGGCACACAAATTAAGAAGAAAGTAGAATAAAGTAAAAAAAAAGTAGTGATTTGAGGGTTAATTTGATAAATTTTTTTGTAAAAAGTGAAAAAGTTAGTTGAATTGAGTGTAATGTGGGCCCAAAAAGTGAAAAAGTAATGGCATTTTGTGTAAATATGTAGATATTGTGAGGGTGAAGTTTATAAAAGGGTCTCCTTTTTTGGGTCTGCAAGTTCCTTTGGGACGTCCCCAAAAGGAAAACTTGCAAGTTCCTCTGGGATGGAGGGAGTAGAAATCCAAAATAACAAATGGTAATGGAACAACCATTTGTAAAAGTGATTCAACTAATTCAAAGAATCACTTCACAAGATAAAGAAATATAATCTATTCTAGCAGTGTTGAATATTTGTATCATTACAAAAAATGCGCATTTTAGCGACTACTCAAAAATAACTTTGTGATCGCCTTAGCGATCGATTTTGGCAGATGCAAAAAATGTGGTAGTAAAATTTTAGCAACCGCATAAACAGTCGCAAATATACCCGAGTCTTGACCCGTTCTGGTTAAATTAACGACCTCTACAGGCGGTCGTACATTATACTTTAACGACTGTCAACGGAGGCCGTTAATCTCTTAAATTAAAATAAATATAAAATGTAATTATTATATTGCAACCGGCAGCGACAGTCGTTAATATTTATGACCGTTTACGACGGTCGTTAAATAAGTTTTTTATTTTAAAATAATAAATTTTATGACATGTTTACGAGCGTATCGGGCGGTCATTATATTTTATTTTGCAACCGTCGGTGACGGTCGCAAAACTTTTTCATAATTTTTAATGTGGCTCAAACCATTTGGCCAAAGACCCAATATATTAACCATACCATCACATGTTGTATATGAGACTTAGTTGGCACAGAATAAATGGAGCATTATTCACGCCCAGGGGGAGTCAAACACGCGACCTCTGGGCATCTCAGAGTTGGCGTGTACCACTCGGGCACTTGTTGATTTCGTTTATTTTTTTGCAACTAATTGTATATGACTCCAAATTAAGTCAAATTTTTTTTAATGCATCAAATTAAATCCTTTTTGTTTCTAATTGTTTATGTATATATATTTCAATAAAATTTTGTTAATTTTACAAATTTAATATTTTACATTCCTAAATTAATTTAATTTATCTTTTTTTTTTACAATTAATAGCATATAACTCCAAATTGAGTAATGTTTTTTTTTTAAATTTATCAAATTAATCATTTGATACGTAATTTTTGTGTATATATATATACATATATTTCAACAACAAAAAAATTAATGTTATAAATTTAATAATTTACATTACTAAAACTTTAATTTGTTCATTTTTATGCAATTAATTGTATATAACACTAAATTAAGTCATATATTTTTTTAATTTTATCAAATTTATTTATTTTTATTTATAATTTATTATATATATATTTATTTCATTAACTTAATTTTTTTAATATTATAAATTTAATATTTTACACTACACACTACTAAAAATTATTCAAATTAATATTCTAAATTACTACAATTTGATATCATAAAATATAAGTTTGATGTAAAACATAAAATTTAAAACTTTCAAGTTAATATATTCAATCAAAAATAAAAAATATTGTACAATTAAAAAATAAATATGTTGTTCAAGATACAATTATGTTGGGGAATTAAACGCGGATCTATTCGGGATTTACGCTAAATACAAATTTAAGCCTACAATTAATATCATGATTTAAATATAATTAAATCAAATAATTGTGTACCCAACAACAGGCTTTGCATGCAAAACATATGAACATATAATATCACGTAAAGCCTTAAACATGCAGAACTAAGGGATTTAGTGAATTATACCTCTTGGAGAAAAGACAGTTTCTGAGACAAAATGCGTCCTTGTTGAGCTGATTTCGCAAGGCTGTTGAGATCAAAGACGTCCTTTGAGATCCTCTAGAGCCAAATAGTATCAACAATGAACTTGAAGGAGTCCTTCTTGAGAGCCTCATGAGCAATGATATTGTCAGCAATGGTGGTTGAGATCAAAGGGCGTCCTTCTTGAAACCCCCTACTTGATAAACCCAAAAGCCTTCTCAAGTATTCCCTTGTCCTTATTCGTGCACCCGGTGGGAGGCCACATAAATAATCACAACACAAGGAAAGAAAAATATTTGTTGCCCAAGAACATTATAATTTTAGAAAATCATAGATCAAGAAGTCATGAATATGAAGTCTTGTATCATCTCATATTTATAATAAGAATACAAGATCTTGAATATCTTGAATATCAAATATTTCAAATCTTGATTATCATGAATATCAAATATTCTAATCTTGATAATCTTGAATATCAAATATTCAATTCTTGATATTCTTAATATCCCAATTTTCGAAAAATACAATATATACATAATTCCATGAGATCTTGACTTTATTAGATATTCTTGTATTCAAGATACATATCAATTTTTCATAAAATCTCTCATTTATTTAATATATATATAATTTTCGAAAATTGCATTTATTTGGGCCCAAAATTATTTCTTTTATTTTAATCACTTTATTTATTGTTGGACATTTAATTGGTCTACTTGAGGGGCCTTTAGGAGAATTAAGATTGGACCTCCTAATGGGCCTTGAATTATAACATTGAGCCCAATGTCATGCAACACATTAACATTAATCTCACTCCACTATAGGATTAATGTTGCACTATCCATCTCAACCCATATTACAATCATATGGCTCCCGGTCATTATTTCTCGTGTTTAAGATTCTCTTGTCTATTAATTAATCAAGCCACGTCACTAGAGGTCAGCCAGTATGGGATAACCTACGCTCCCCGAACATCGATCAAGGGGCAGGCTTGTTTGCTCAAAAGGTGTCCACACGCAAGTGTACGTGATCGCTATACCGTCATGGCAAGTTGACCAAGTTTAATATTTATCGAACTCAGGGAGATGGTGTCTTGTAAGGAAAATTGTTGTTTCAATTGGTAATCAAACAAAGCAATAAAGGGTAAAGGTATCTAATGTCTACTAATGCGTCAAAGAAGTAAACTACCTATCACCTTGGGTTGCAAATTGAGCAAATGTGGGAGATATGTGCTAGTGTACTATCCTATGTTTCACATGGTGAAGTATCACTTAATCATGCAATGAGGTGTTGTACAATCAATCGGCTAGCCACTCTAACATGCAAAAAGGTCTCCCTAAATACACATCAAAGCCTCTAATTGTCCTTCTAATTCACTAATAATAGTTCTCACTATTTTAGGAATTTAATCAAACACTTGGCACGCATTGGCCTTAATACAAGAAGATTTAGGAAAATAGCTCTACTCTCGTATGAGACTAACTCCCTAATGGCCCTTATGATCAACTAAACATACAAAGCATTCATACAATCCATCAATGTAGAGAATTGATCATACAACTGCTCATAGCATTCAAAAGATCAACATGATCACCACATTACTTTAATTAATTTAACATATTAACCTTGGAGTAAGGACAACTCTTCTTTATCATCATACCGGAAACAAATTCCACTTGCAAGATTTAGTATGACGAACGTTTAGAGCCCACCAATGGGACTAATCATGCAAGACTCTCCAAGCACACATTCCTCTGTATTAAATCTTAGCAACTGTCATGTTCTCAATGGCGTCACCCAAGATGCAAAGTATTGAGTCTTATTGACTCTCTACCCATAACAAAATAAAGTTCCACGCACGGATCACACACAGTCCTATTTAAGGGACAGATGTTTAGAAATAAACGACCACTGAGGTCTAATTCTTCAACCCATAAATCAGTACGGAAGAATTACCTCTCTGTAGGTCATCTTCAATGCATCATCATGCACTAGTGTAATCCCTTGGTCAAGATAAGTCAATCTGGAATTTACTCATCAACTGTTTATCAATGGGTGTTCAAATCTCATCTAGGTTGTGAATTTAGTACTTATTACAAGACATTGATAATGTGATCTTGCTGTGAGTTATCCGGAGATCACCACATTTATCTATAGTGTAAGTTGTACTATTATATTTGAACGGGTTGTAATAAATAAATAACATTCATATTATTTAAAGCACAGTGATAAAAGATTTATTTCAGATAAAGCTCAAAGATTCAGTTTAGTTATACAAAGTAAAAGCATAATTTCTAGTATAACCCTAACAATCTCCCGCTTATACTCAAAGTCTGCTTTTAAGTATACTACAACATATCTATGTGCTACACATGTCCTAATAATTTCTCCCACTTATACTCAAAGTAGATTGGCAACACACTTGACTCTCATTCCTCCCACATGTCTCTTGAATGTACATAGAGGCAGACACTTTGTGAGAGGATTAACTTGGTCGTCTTCCGATGCGATCTTTGTCATATCTTCATCTCATCTCTTAACGATTTCTCGTCTAAGATTGTATATCCTTAAAAGTGTTTGTTGGCCTTGTGGACTCTTGGTTCCCTTGAATTTGCAACTGTCCTAGCATTACAATACTAGACAAATTTGGAATTTTATCCAAGTCCACTTAGAAGATCTTGAGCCAAACCGATTCCTTCACTGCTCCATAAGCAGTTACTTATTCGGCTTCCATGGTAGAATCAGTGATGCACACTTCATCATATCATGGCTCCTTCCCCAAACAAAACACATTACCCAAGGTAGATCTATATGGTATTTATATCTGATTGGAAATCCGAGTCCGAATAACCAACGGGGATTAGACTATCTGACTGATAAACCAACATTTTATCTCGAGTTCGCTTGAGATATTTCAGAATATTTTTAACAGCTGTCTAATGCTCTTTCCCGGGGTTACTTTGATATCGTACTACCATACCTACGACAAAGTAGATATCCAGTCTCATACACAGCATAGCATACATGAGGCTTCCAACTGCCGAGCATATGGGATGCCTTTCATGCAATCTATCTCTTCTTGTGTCTTCGGACACATCTCTTTTGATAGATGAATTTCATGTCTAAAAGGTACAAAACCTTTCTTAGAATTCTGCATGCTGAACCGTTTCAAAACAGTGTCTATGTCTGAAGCTTGCGATAAGCCGGTCATTCTTTTCTTGCGATCTCGAGTAATCTTGATCCCTAAGATATGACCAGCTTCCCCTAAGTCCTTCATATCAAACTGATTTGACAACCACACCCTTACGTCTGATAACACCACTACATTGTTTCCAATGAGCAAAATGTCATCTATGTATAGTATCAAGAATACCACGGCAGTTCCGACATACTTCTTGTACACACAACTCTCAAACTCATTTTGATCAAAACAATAAGATTTTATTACTTGATCAAAACATTGATTCCAAGCTCGCGATGCTTGCTTAAGTCCGTAGATAGACCTCTTAAGCTTGCATACAAGGTGCTCTTGGCCTTTTTCAATAAAGCATTCGGGTTGATACATACCGATTTCTTCTTCAAGACTTCCATTAAGGAAAGCTGTCTTGACATCCATTTGCATAGACCCCATCTCGACTTTTATTGATGTTTGCCAAGAATCTACATCCTTGTCTTGGAGTGCTTTGTCGTATGTCAATGGGTCTAATTCATCTTCCCCGGGGACTAAGTCAGATGACTCTCCCCCGAACATGAATCTCTCGGGTTGTCTCACAACCCTCCCACTACGACGAGGCTCCGGTTGTGTTGGTGTGTCACGTGGTACATCAACTTGTACCTTTGGTACATGATTAGACCCTCTTATTTAATCTAAGGTAATCTCACTCTTGGGCTTTCTATTGTTCACATAGTCTTCTTCTAAGAACTTAGAATGCGTACTAATTATGATTCTTTGGTCCTTGGGACTATAGAACATACCCCCTTTCGTTCCTCTAGGGTATCCTACAAACAACTTCAATTCCGAACGTGGATCCAATTTTCTGGCTTTCTTATCCAACACATATGCCGGACACCCCCAAATCCTTATGTGTTTCAAACTAGGCTTACGTCCGGTCCACAATTCTGTGGGAGTTTTAGGAACCGATTTGGATGGCACCAAGTTTAGAATGTGAGCCGTTGTTTCCAAGGCATAGCCCCAAAACGACTTGGGTAACTCCGAATAACTCATCATGGATCTGATCATTTTTAAAAGAGTTCTATTTCTTCATTCCACAACCCCATTTTGTTGAGGGGTACCAGGTGCGGTTAATTGGGATACAATCCCTTCACTTGACAAGTAGGTCAAAAATTCATTGCTGAGGTATTCGCCCCCACGATCCGATCGTAGGAACTTGATACTCTTTCCCCTATGTTTCTCGGCCTCGGCTTTGAACTCTTTGAATTTATCAAAGGTTTCCGATTTGCGCCGCATAACGTAAACGTACCCATATCTTGAGTAATTATCCATAAAAGTTATGAAATACTCAAAACCTCCTCTAGCTTGAACCGACATTGGCCCACATACGTTAGTGTGAACGATTTCCAACACTTCACTAGCTCTATTCCCCTTGGCCCCGTAGGCCCTCTTGGTCATTTTCCCCTCTAAAGAAGATTCACACGTTGGAAACGGCTCAACATGGAGAGACTCCAACGAGCCATCCGCCACCAACCTTTGAATTCTCTTTAGATTAATATGACCAAGTCTTAGATGCCATAGAAGTATTTCGTTCACGGTTGAAGAAAATTTTCTTTTCTTAGAAATAGTCGATGTGTTATAAGAAGCATTTTGTGTGTGGTGTGCACTTTTAATAGTATAAAGATTATTCACTAATGTTCCCGAACAGATGAACTCATCATTTCAAAAAATAACAACCATATCATTAAAAGAAACTGAGTATCCATCAACGTACAATTTTAGAAACCGAAATTAAATTCTTCCTAAAACTGGGAACATAAAGAACATCTTTTAAAACTAAAACTCTATCTTCAAAAGATAGGTGCACGTCTCCCACTGCGACAGCCACTACCCTCGTAGCATCGCCCAATGTGATGAAGATCTCATTTGCACTAAGTTGCCGGGTTTTCCGGAACCCCTATAAAGTGTAACATACATGATCAGTGGCTCCCGTATCCACTACCCACGAATGGAAAGCATACGCCGCTCAGCAAGTTTCAACAACAAGTGCAAGAGAAATACCTTTCTTCCCGGCCTTCTTTGGCTTGGGACAGGCCGTCCTCCAATGTCCTTTCTCACCGCAGTTGAAACACTTGCCTTTGGTAGCTTTCTTGACCCCTCCCTCATTAGTCACCTTACTCTTAGCTTGGTTCGAGCCTTTGGTCTTCTTCTTCTTCTTCTTCTTCCCACCTTTCGGTGCGGAAGAAGTCGGACCGCTTGCCACCAAGATTTAAGTTTGGTGTCCCATGAGTGTCTCCGCCGATACCAAAGCTTGCAAGAGCTGTGCCAACGTGAACTCTTGATTATTCATCATATAGTTCAACTGGAACTGCTCAAAGCTTTTCGGTAGAGAATGAAGAACGAAATTAACTTACTTTTCCGCATCATATTCCGCTCCAAGTACCTCTAACTTATTGAGGTAGCCCATCATTTTGAGAACGTGATCCCTTACGGGCGTTCCCTCCACCATTTTTAGCGATAATATATCTCGCATGGTGATTTTCCTAGCCGTACGATTCTGATGAGCGAACATCTCCTTTAGGTTTAGCATCATATCAGAAGCGGATTCCATGTCTTGGTGTTGGTGTTGCAACACATCTGACATTGAAGCGAAGATGGTACACCTAGCCATTTCATTGGATTTCATCCACTCCCTATGATATTCCCTTTCAGAAATATCCGCATCATCCGTAGGCGTAGAGGGCTTTGGTGTGTCAAGAACCCCATTTGTGTTGTTGTGCGGTTAGGACAATAAATAAGTGACGTTTCCAATCAACATAGTTTTCACCTTCCAGTTTGTTATCTTTAAGTATTGTAAACAGTGGATTAAAAGGAGACGACATGCTGAACTGAAATAAAACATACATTGCATCAATACATACATCGATTCGCAAAGATGATCACAAAATTCGATCATGCTTTATATTAAAATCTCAAAAAATATATATATAGCATAAATCGGCCGACATCTTAAAATAGTTCACATAAGCCACAATGAGTGTGGATGTTTATATGCAAGCACATTTAAGCAAGTTACAAACAAGAACAGTTACAAACTTTTAATTTCAAAAATTAATAGTCGGCTCCCACTTGACCATATAAAATCGGTAGGGACTCCGATGGGGAGTAATAAAATGTCAATTTTATACCTAAGTATTAATCATTATTAAATACAGGATTATCACTTCGTTTTGAATAAGCCACTCGATGGGAGGGTTAATACCGCCACTAATAATAATCCACAATCATCCTTTTGGGAATTTGTTCATGTGAACTTATCTTTTGGCCTATCCAATAGGGAGAAAGGCGCTTGTCAATGCGTAGCCAAAAGACTTCACAAACAAATAAATCATGGAGGCCAAATAATTCAATTTTATTATCTAGAATAAAATACCAAATTATATTTAAAATATACTTAGTAATTTTCGGAGTTGAGATTTTTTCACGACATTCATGCAATCAAATATTTAATCAAATTAAATAAATAAAGCATGCATCAAAACAAATTAAACCAATTGGCACATTATATCCAATTGTCATGGTTTAATTTCTCGTTTTGACTACGAGATTTCGTAATCACCGTTCGTCTTCAAGCTTTATCATCCATCTCGATTAAGCTCCCACTCGACCGCAACAAAATTACAATAACTTTGTCTCCGGGCCTTAAAATCTCCGTTCTTCGTCTTCGATATCGGTTACAATTTATTTACTAAAAATAAATAAACCTATTGTCTAGACTAGTCTATTACAAAAAAAAATATTCTAGTCTACCCGTGGATTTTCTCACTGGAAAAATGATTCGAACGAATCGGATTTTAAAATCGCATCATCATACATGCATGCATAAAAAAATATCAAATACCATGACAATTGGATACCTGCAAAAAATATCTAGCAATTCTACTATCCAATTTTCAAATTTAATATTAAACACTTAAATTACAATTTAACGTATAGAGCCCGAAAGCGGCTCTGATACCAGTTGTTGGGGAATTAAACGCGGATCTATACGAGATTTACGTTAAATACAAATTTAAGCCTACAATTAATATCATGATTTAAATATAATTAAATCAAATAATTGTGTACCCAACAACAGGTTTTGCATGTAAAACATATGAACATATAATATCACGTAAAGCCCTAAACATGCGGTACTAAGGGATTTAGTGAATTATACCTCTTGGAGAAAAGACAGTTTCTGAGACAAAAGGTGTCCTTGTTGAGCTGCTTTCGCAAGGCTGTTGAGATCAAAGACGTCCTTTGAGATCCTCTAGAGTCAAATAGTATCAACAATGAACTTGAAGGCGTCCTTCTTGAGACCCTCAAGAGGAATGGTATTGTCAGCAATGGTGGTTGAGATCAAACGGCGTCCTTTTTTAGACCCCCAACTTGATAAACCCAAAAACCTTCTCAAGTATTCCCTTGTCCTTATTCGTGCACCCAGTGGGAGGCCACACAAATAATCAAAACACAAGGAAAGAAAAATATTTGTTGCCCAAGAACACAATAATTTTTGAATATCGTAGATCAAGAAGTCATGAATATGAAATCTTGTATCATCTCATATTTATAATAAGAATACAAGATCTTGAATATCTTGAATATAAAATATTTCAAATCTTGATTATCATGAATATCAAATATTCTAATCTTGATAATCTTGAATATCAAATATTCAATTCTTGATATTCTTAATATCCCAATTTTCGAAAAATACAATATATACATAATTCCATGAGATCTTTATTTTATTAGATATTCTTGTATTCAAGATACATATCTATTTTTCATAAAATCTCTCATTTATTTAATATATATATAACTTTCGAAAATTGCATTTATTTGGGCCCAAAATTATTTCTGTTATTTTAATCACCTTATTCATTGTTGGACATTTCTTTTATTAGGAGAATTAAGAATGGATCTCCTAATGGACCTTGAATTCTAACATTGATCCTAATGTCATTCAACCCATTAACATTAATCTCACTCCACTATAGGATTAATGTTGCACTATCCATCTTAACCCATATTACAATCATATGGCTCCCGGTCATTATTTCCCGTGTTTAAGATTCTCTTGTCCGTTAATTAATCAAACCACTGAACGCTTTAATTAATTTAACATCATAACCTTGGAGTAAGGACAACTCTTCTTTATCATCATACCGGAAACAAATTCCACTTGCAAGATTTAGTATGACGAACGTTTAGAGCCCACCAAGGGGACTAATCATGCAAGACTCTCCAAGCACACGTTCCTCTGTATTAAATCTTAGCAACTGTCATGTTCTCAATGGCGTCACCCAAGATGCAAAGTATTGAGTCTTATTGACTCTCTACCCATAACAAAATAAAGAACCACGCACGGATCACACACAGTCCTATTTAAGGGACAGAGATTTAGAAATAAACTGCCACTGAGGTCTAATTCTTCATCCCATAAATCAGTACGGAAGAATTACCTCTCTGTAGGTCCTCTTCAATGCATCATTATGCAGTAATCCCTTGGTCAAGATAAGCCAATTTGGAATTTACACATCAACCGTTTACCAATGGGTGTTCAAATCCCATCTAGGTTGTGAATTTAGTACTTGTTACAAGACACTGATAATGTGATCTTGCTGTGAGTTATCCGGGGATCACCACATTTATCTATAGTGTAACTTGTACTATTATATTTGAACGGGTTGCAATAAATAAATAACATTCATATTATTTAAAACACAGTGATAAAAGATTTATTTCAGATAAAGCTCAAAGATTCAGTTTAGTTATACAAAGTAAAAGCATACTTTCTAGTATAACCCTAACAAATTAAATTATGAATATGAATTAAAATCTACATCCACACCCTCACCCCCATTCTCACCGGGACCCGCACCCCGACCCGCACCGACGTTCACATTCTTTTCATCTGAGTTCACCGAAAGTGGAATACCGGTAAAAGTCAAAACTTAACTCAACTAAGCCTGTATCTTGTTATTCATTTTCTCTTACTTGGACAACTTCTGCGTCTGCTCGACGACTGTCCTCTCCAAATCAACGTTAGGTGAGAGCCCTTCGAATAGGATGATGAGCCCCAATGGTGTGACTGACGGGAAATCTTACTGTAACTGTCCAATCCCACAATCTTCCCCTTTTTAACTCCAACCACATCAACATAGATGCGGTCCTCGTCAATAGGGGTAGGTGTAGTGTTCTCCGGGGTAGATGTTGCTTGTGTTTGAACCTCCTTGAGAGCAGCTTTCATCTTGTTCTGAAATTAAACAATAAAATATTAATTAATAGAATAATTAAAATCTATTTAAAAGTAAATTCTAAGATACTTACGTGAAGCTCGGTGGTGCGGGCGTATATGGAATTTTTAGTCTCCTCATTCACTAGGTAAACAAAGGAAAGAGACTCAAAGTGTTTGGGCTTCCGTCCGTGCTCCTTCTCCTATAAAAAAAATTAATGAATTTAATTGAGTATTATAAATTGAAATACTTAAAAAGGCGAGCATGTGCTCTTAAATGGTCTAGGAGCCACCCCAATGTATGGTGACGTCTTCTCCGGTAGGGTTGCTCAGTCGATTTTCTCTGTCCTAGGGCTTGAACCTAAGGTGGCTACACTTTCTGCACTGATCAATGCTCTCATCTTCGTCCTAAAAAAGCATGCAAACGTTTGTACAACAATCAATCTTCTCAAATTGTAAACTCATATCCTTCAAGAGCCTCTTACTTTGATAAAAAAATTATGGCGCTGTGTTCTCTTTATGTAGTGACCGTTTGAACAACTTTGCAAATTGATTGTAGACTTTCTGACTCAATTTGCCTTCAGTTTTGATGGACAACATCTGAGCATTGAATGACCATTGAGTCTCAATATCACAACCAGGAAACAACTTCTGATCGACAGATTTGAGCATCTCAAAAAATTTCTTTGAATGAGGATTTGGTACCTCCTTCATGGCAGTGTGGTGACCACCCAAATCAGACTCATCACTCATCGTATGATACCTTTAGAATTCATCTACCTCATCCAATGGTGTCCCAATGCATGGGTAGGTGGGTCACGGCTCGAACCACCAATCTCAAATCTCTCACCTCCACCACTCCACTGATCATAGAAGGAAACCACTGTTTTGATGTTATATTTCCACCAGGGTCCGTCTTGTCCAGTCCAATTGTAATAAAATGGAGCAAAACTGAACCTCACAAGTTGAGTTTTAACCTCATCAGTGCTAAAAAATCTCTTGTTACTGCACTTTTTGTCTGTACAAGGACATATAATCATGCCTTAACTATCCATGCAATATGGATTACGAGAGGCAAACTTAATAAACTCATCAATCTTCAGGAAAAATTGAAAGTTCATCATTCCTTGTATCATATGAGGCATTTGATACATCCAACAACGATTAGGGAGTTTCATCAGATTCAAATTAAGAATATATCACATTTAAATTATTAAAAAATTTGGCAGAATTTCGACTGTAAACAAGTATATCCAATTTTTTAAAATAAAAAATCGACTATAATCATATACCAATTACAATAAATTTGTCAAACATATATGTAATTATTCACAAAAAAATTCTAATTGATACACAAAAAATAATGTCCAAAGGGGAGTGTTATAAATAAATAAATTTGGACATTACATATTAGATACATATTGGGTCATGAGACAAATGGGCCATGAGACAAATGGGCTTTAGGTTTAGATAGGGTTTAATATTTCGATTGTACTCTTAATTTCTAAAGCAGCTTATTACATTAAAAATCTCTCCTAGCTTGATATACCTTAGACGTAGTCGTGAATAACGAATTGAATTACCAAAATTCTGTGTTACTTTTATTTCTTGCTCTATTGAATTATAGCATAATCAATTAAGCTAAAGAAAAAGTAGAGTAGACAAAGGGTTTATTTTCACAAACAATTTCAAATAATGAAGACTCGGTTTGTTGTTTCATGAGCAATAAAACACATGAACTGATTAAAGTATAGGAATATTTTTTAGTCCCTTATATAACTTTGATAGGTCTGTTTCTTAAAGACAATATATTTCCATTGTCGACAATGTAAGAAAATAGCAAATATAGGACATTAACTATAACTTTTTGACAAATATAGACCATTTCCGGACCTAAATTTGCTAAAAAAATAGTATATATGCACTTTCCTATATTTGTGCAAAAATATATGATGGAAATGAGGGTGAGGAATGGGAATGAATGAAGATTATTAGTAGTGTTTGGTATTATTTTAAAAACATGTTAAAAAAAGGGTAATCACTAACTCCATAGTGATTACCCCTTAATAATACCCATTACCATAATCATTTTAAGTGTGCGCATCATAAAATTGCCACCTTAAAAAAATATTAGTGGCCACCGTAACGTCTTTGGCGGCGCTGAAATTCGGTTAGGGCCTGGACGAGATCCGCCTCATCAAAGTCTGGAAACATCTTGTCCAAAAAATACAATTCGGAGTAGGCCAATTGCCAGAGCATGAAATTGCTAATTCTCAATTCCCCGCTGGTCCTTATCAGCAAATCCGGGTTTGGAAAGCGCGTCACATTTGTTTGGAGATGGCGTTGCAACAGGGAAGGGTCGATGTCTTCTTCTTGGAGAATCCCATGTTTTACTTTGGTCGCAATTTTCCTGCTTGCTTCGACTAAGTCGTATTGGCCACTGTAGTTCAAAGCAATGACCAGATGCAGGCCCGTGTTTGTCTTGCCATGCTCCTCCGATTCCCCAATCTGCTTTTGAAGACTCTCCGACAATCGACTTCTGTTCCCTATATAACTTACTCGCATATTTTCTTCCCTATGATCAAAATCAATATTAATTAGCTAGGAAACGAGCCTGCAGCTATAACATGCATATACTAACTTTTGACAAGTTTATATTTATTTATAAAAGAATTAATTAATGCTTACTGTATTAACTCCTCCACATGTGATACAATAGACTCCCCGAAAATGTTCATCAGCAAGTCAACTTCTTCCTGCATCCATCTAACTCATTTGACAAATTGATCCAACATTTAATTGCTAAATCTTAATTTTTCCCTAATTGACTTTTCGTCTCTGTTCTCTAATAATAATTAAATACCAAGAATTGCCATATAATTTAGATCATGTAAAAAATTTACCTCTATCTTTTCAATATAGTCTTTCTATATAAAAATTGATAACAAAAAGACCAAAATATATAAAAGCATGTGTTAATAAAATTTGATACGAAAATGAAAACCAAAGTTGAAGAAAGTAAAATATATAAGACCAAACGTGACACCAAAAAAATCAAATCGATGACCTACTGACGACCCTTGATATTTTAACTCATCAATCACATGCACAATGAGAATTGTAGCCTCACAAACCCATAATCAGAAGTCATGCATTTCTGTCTCCCTCTAGCTATCTTTCCTGTTTTACACATTAACACAAAAAATTTTTTTTAAAAAAAAATCATTATTAAATTATCAAAAGACGTTTAGACCATTATTATAAGGTTATAATTATAATATGCTGATTAATACTACTATTTGTTAGTGGCATTGTTGGATTTAATAACACAAATTTGCATTGATGTTAGTACAATGACAAATAAAACACCTAGATGCAAAACATGTAGGTACAAAAAGTGCAAGAAGTGGAGCATGAGAATATATTGTACATAATTTTACCAAATACATATATTTTTATGCATGATTTAATTAATGAATTATAGAAAAAGGTCTTCTTGCATGTTTTTTTTTTCATAGATAAAGAGATTCCATACATTTAATGGAGGTTTAGTGCATACATTTGTCAAACTTAGAAAGATTCATGCAATTAATGAAAAATGATGATGTGTTGTGTATTTTACAAACACATGGGTTTTTGCTTTTTTACCCCAAATGAAATTAACGGGATGCCAGTTTGAATAAAACGTAGAAAGATCCATGCAATTAATGAAGCACATGACGATGTGTTGTGTATTTTAACAAACACGTAAGTGGCTTTTTGCTTTTTACCCCAAATGAAATTAAAAAGATGTCATTTTGAATAAAATGGGACTTATAAACGCTTATTTCAAATTCCCCAATGGTAATGAGAATGTAATTTTTTATTTTTTTTACCCTTACATATGTTTAATAAGAGTTTATGTTCATAGTGGTTATATCATTAATGTTGTGCTCCAATTTTGGAATAAATATACAAAAAAGAAAGTTGTTGATTGTTGTAGGAGGATTGATTGAGGAGGATGATTATAGAATGAGATGAGGGTAATCAAATGAGGGTAATGATTACCTTATTTAGGAGGAAAATCAATGTTTTGGTCTCATTACATATTATAATTTCTATATATATATATCTCCACTCCCATTACCATTGATGAATTTTATACCAAACGCCCCCTCAGATACAATATTGAGTAGGTCTCTTGTGCACCAGTTACACCGTACAACTCAAGTTTATTTTTAAAAAGTTGCACAATTCATTACTGAAAAGTTACACAAATTATTACTGAAAAGTTACACCATTAAAGATACACTTTTCAGTAGTATTTTATGTAACATTTTAAAAATGAACTTGAGTTGCACGGTATAACTGGTGCATACAAGACTATGCCTACAATATTAAGTACTGATGCCTACTAATTTAAAAAATATATATATTATCATGTACCTGAGGTCTAGACCAATTTTCAGTAGAAAATGCAAAATTAGAGAGAACTTTGACTCCATATTTGGAACAATTTATTGCCAGTTGTTTCAAGACTTGTGCTCCAACTCTATACCCATGTTGTAAGGGCAAACCCCTGTTTTTAGCCCACCTTCTATTTCCGTCGGAGATCATAGCGATATGTTTGGGCATGAGTTCATGTTGTAGCTCTCCCGGTAAAACTTTTTGACTTTTTTCCTCCTCTCCAGCTGCCAAATGCTGCGACTTTACTTTATTTTTCTTATATTGGGATGCCATTGTTGGACGAATAGGCAAGCACATCATCATTTTGATTTCTTTTTTAAAAGCCTTTCAATGCCAGTAAAGGTTTTCTTCTCTTCCTCCATTCCGAATATTACTACTTATTTTATAGTAATACACAAACAAATATATACATATATATTCATATATATTACTCCCTCCGTCCCGTAGGAACTTGCACCATACAGGACGGTACATTTTTTAAGGTAAATGTGTATTATATATAAAGTAGTGGCATATGGGTAAATATTGTATAGGTTTATGAGTTTGCACGTAAATCAATGTTTCTTTTTTAAGTAGTGTGCAAATTCCTGTGGGGCATTCAAATAAGGAAAGTATGCAAATTCCTGTGGGACAGATGAAGTAATTTTTTTTTTAATTTATATGAACCATTAAGTGTGCAACTAATTCGAGTACCGACGGAATTTTAGAAAAGAACACATGCAGAAACTATACACACATGACAATGCTATAGCGTGTAATTAAATTTATAGATGGTTTATTATTTTATTTAGGGTGTGTATGTATTGAACAAAAAGACAGATGGGTTAAGTACAGATTACTTATTAAGAAAAGTCAACGTACAATTTATTGAGTGGAATTACTTTTTTCGTACGTGAAATTTTTGCTTGTTTTATTAAAAATTGACATACCTCCAATCTCCACGTTCTATTTATTATATTTTTTTAATTGATCCAACTCTAGTTTATTTTACAGACTTTTTGCTCAGATACATTTTTTTTTTTAAATCACTCGAATTCTTTATATTTTGTGGTTTTTTCTCGAAGTTGATCTCCTATTTATTGTGATTCTTAAGCTCCCATCCGTTGAGACCCTTTTAATTTTGAATTTGAAATATTATCCTTCTCTTTTTTAGAGCGCTTGTTCTTATTCTTTAATTCATTTATCTTCTTCTTTAGTGTTTACTAGTACAATTTATCTTCTTGTGTCAGCTGTCAAATTAAACAACGTAAATTCTTTAAATGATGCTTGGTAGGATGATAAAATTGAATAGTATAATTAATAATATGAATATTATTATAGTATGATAAAGTGAGATAAATATTTTATTATGGTTGATTAATAGGATATATTAAAGTATGTATTCTTTTAATATGTTGATTGGTTGAATGAGATACGACACTACAAAAATAAGTGTTTTGACGATCGATTTAGCAGCCTTTTATGGTAGTTAATGACGTTTAGCGATCGATTAAAGACCGCTTAAGGCACTAAAATCGTGGATCCTAAATTTAGTGACCATTTTTTGCGCCGGTCGCCAAATTGGACTTTCTAAACGGTCGCAAAACGACCCAGATCTTGACCCGAATGAGTACCATTTTACGGCCGTTTAGGACGTTAGCAATGTACTCCCTCTGTGCCACATAAATTTGCACGCTTTCCTTATTTGGATGTTTCATAAAAATTTGCACACTACTAAAAAGGAAAATATTGGTTTGCATGCACACTCACAAACCTATACACATATTTACCATGTCACTACTTTATATATAAAATAAAATTTTCTTTATAAAATATGACATCAGCAGGGTGCAAATTCCTACATGATGGATGGAGTATAATTTAACAATTGATTTAGGCAATCGTTACATAATATTTAAATTAATATATAAAATAATTGCCATAACATGAAATTGCTAATTCCCAATTCCCCACTAGTTATTATGAAATTGCTAATTCTCAGTTCCCCAACTTCCAACGACCACTTCGAACATAGAGAAAGGAACCCCAACGAAGCAAGGACTCTATATATCAAGTTTAGCCTCTAAAATCCAAACCTAGAGTTACGAGAACACCAAGTATAAGAAGGACCAGTGGCCTCCAAGTCATCCACAAATGCTCTAAACTCCTCCGAAGAGAGATTAGCCAACTGCACATAATTCATCCGTTCATGTGTTCCCAAATCAGCATTAAAATTTAGCTATTCTTTTTATAGGAATATTGAATATTTTTTGAATACTAGATAAATATTTACCTTATAATTATTTATTTTGAAATTTGTAAGATGGTATACTATTTAAGAAAATTGAAGGATAACTATTTCAACAAAATATTTTATGGAGTTAAAATTTATTACACACCTATGACCGTTATGTGGGCATAGTCACTGTAATAGATAATGTGATATGCAACTAATAAAATATAAGATTTAATATAAAATTTATTGGTGTTTCAATAATTGTTATATTAAATTGCAATAAACAAGGAAAAAGTAAAAGATCATATTTCATGAAAATATATGGCATAGGTATCAACTAAACATGTTTTTAAAAATAGTTCAAACATTTTCCAGATATGATCCCATTATATTTAGCTTTCTCTGGGTATCTTATCATGCAATTAGTCTATTAAATTCGAAAAATATTAGTAGTTTTCAGTTAATAAAGTTTATTGTTTTAAAAATAGTTTTTTTCAATACTATATTCAATTTTCGTGCTTGTACGACTAGTTGACTACCATATAAGGTGATAATTATCAATAAATAGAATTTCAATAATAATTATTTTGTTGCAAAAATTTATCGAGTGTTAAGTTAAAAAGAAAAAAAGGACAGCACAGCATGTGTGAGTTGGCCATGTTGTGTTGCTTGAAAATAACTTGAGACCATGTCTGTTTTTGGGTCCATGATCCAGTTCTTATGTCAAAGTGTTACAAAATAAAATATAATTAGTTAATTGATTATATTTAACATTTAAAAATATAATTCCTGTTTATTCAACGACATTTCTCCATCCATCTTTTCGCATTTAACAAAAAAAAATTGGGTATTATGTGTTTAATATATACAAAAATAAAATTCATGTGTAACAATTAATCTAACTCAAATTATTAATAAATAAATAGTTCGGATTAAATTACAATTCGAATTAAGTCAAAATCGATACACACGGATTCTATTTTCTGTGTATTACACACATAATACTCCTAACAAAAATTTTGTAAAATCGAATTTATGTGAATATTATTTTTTCCAGCCAACACTTGCTCAGAAAGAAGATGTCGCCACAACTCTGCAGAATCCGATCCAATTCACACCGTCGAAACTCATGCCGGAAATCGCACTCCACGCACACACTGGAAACACGCTGGAATCGCGCCTAGCCATGAAGCCCATACCATGGCTAGAAAATGTCACGCCCCAATTTTCAAATATTTAATAATGAGCGGAAGACTATTTGTAAGAAAATTTTTAACTTTCATAACTTGGTATTCCTTGTGAATACTGAAATCGTAACTTGCAAGTATAAAACATGTACTTTTGAAAATTCATAAATTTCGTACCTTTTGAAGATGGCCGTGGGTAGTGGTGGTGATGGATGGGGAACTTTTCTTTGTCTTTAAACATTTATATTTCCACGTAGCCAAAATACTTTCATTTTTATAAACTTTTCGTGAAATTCTTTCGTAAAACATTGCACATAATCACGTAGAGCACATAGGAAAATACTTTATTTTAACAAGTCTACAATAACGTAGACCTGCTCTGATACCACTTTGTCATGCCCCAATTTTCAAATATTTAATAATGAAAGGAAGACTATTTTTAAGAAAAATCGATTCATAAAAATATTTTAGGGCGCAACTAAATTTTCCTCTAAAATAAAAATACTGATTTCTTTCCTTTAAAAAGTTTTAGAATTCAAACAGTTAGGAAAATAATATTTATAAATCTCCAAACACAGTTAAGTAAAAGCAAAAAGATATGTCATTCTAGGAATTAAATGATCAAAAAGTAATCGAACATGTAAATCATGCCAAAACAATTAAGGACACTAATTATTTTTAACTAGCAACTCATTTTATAACTTATAATTAAATTAATTCAAAGTACTATATTGATAAATTCTCCACATACTTAT
This sequence comes from Prunella vulgaris, assembly GCA_026898435.1. Lineage (NCBI taxonomy): Eukaryota > Viridiplantae > Streptophyta > Magnoliopsida > Lamiales > Lamiaceae > Prunella > Prunella vulgaris. The sequence goes on along the minus strand of JAPKLY010000847.1, from coordinate 46,068 downwards.
TCATTTCAATTTAATTCCTACTTTTATTCGATAACACGGAATTACTAATATGTATAATTCACTTTTTGTCGCATGCAATTCAAGTACTATAACTTTCTTAGGCATTTTCTTCATAACAAAAGACGGCAGTTTGCAGTGCATCAAAATGTCACCACAAATGTTATAATACCACTTATCTTGTAACCCATTTCCACACTTAACAAAAAGATTCTGGCAAAAAAATAAATAAATAGAAGAAATCTGGTCAAAACTTCCTACTAAAATCTTCATGCACCACTTTTAACAAAAATATCTTATATACTTATTCAAAACCATTGCAAGACATGGATTTTAATTATTAGAACACACCACATTTATATATATATATACCATAATTGCTGAAAACTTGATATATATATTTCCATTTCCCAAACATAATCTAAATACAAGAAGATTAATACGTGCACATGGAAGCAATAATATTGATTTGCATTCATAACACCACACACAAAACAGCAACTTTATTAATAAACATTCTTGACACATAAAACATAACGGCAGCTTTAATAATTCATGTGGCAACGCAAAATTCATAAATCACTTGCACTACATATTAGTAGCCGAAATATGTTATATAAATATATATTTTTCTTTCACAACATGTATTCAGCAAGACAAACATGCATACATAAAGTGGCGTTTAAACAATTATTTCACATTTTTTAATTATCACAGTTTATCATTGCACCTCATATTTTCCACAATATATAAGATGTTTCACTAAAATTATATACAAATACATTTCACATCAACATTTAACTATCACGTAACAACCATACACATTACGATATTTCACCATTTGTTCATACAAAAACTCAATCATCTTAAAATAAATACTATTCATCGTTAAGAATAAAAGTAGGTACTTGTTTTCTTCAAAAAGTATTAAAAACAGCGAAATTATCTGCGATAAATCTTCAATCCCGCACCATCCTCCACTTCGCCACAACCATCAACCTTAAATAATCTGTAAAATGTATTTGTAAATGGGGTGAGTAATAAATTCACTTAGTGGGGATAAGTTATTCAAACTTAAATATAAATGTAAACATGCAAGCAATCAATACCACATAAAATATTCACATATAACTTTGCCACTTTGCCATTGATACTTTGTCACTTTGCCATAGATACTTTGCCACTTTCCCATTGAGCACGGCGGGTAGAACCCGAAGACTCGTCAGTCCCGGACCTTATAAGGGTCTCTGGCTATAATAATAACATGGGAAAAAAATCACATAGCAGACAACTCATCAATTCACATTAACATTTAAAATTGAATAAACCTGCATTAGAGCTCTACTAACCACTGTAGAGTTAAAGCAACAAAACCCCACCTTTGTTTTAAAAAGGTTGATTGAAATGAAGAGTGACTATGGTGCACTTTCGTCGGACGGTCCTTTGCTGAACACTTATGGTGTCGCGAACTCCTATGCAAAATACCACTTAAAAGAGTGGGCATGGTATTAGTCTCTCTAATTCTCTCAAGTAATATGGCCAGTACAACAAAATGGTTAATCTTGGCCTTGTATAATATATGACCTAAAATAAATTCTATTCTAGATCCTTCTCTCTTAATTGGCACAAGCTTTCGGCCGGAAAATCAAACTACTGATTTCCTTTTTCCTAATCTCTCTTGATTTCCCGTATAAGTATATGAATAAAAAGGCTGCTAAGCACTTAAAAAGAAAGAACCAAATCTTAAGCATAGTGGGTTAAATCCACTTTCGGCCGCTATATATCCAAAAATAGTGGAGCTGACCAATTCTTTTCCAACTGACTAATGCCATGATTAAATTTATTTAAAAACCTTAATCTTATCTAATTAGGTTGCCGCATCATTCTAACAACTCGGCCACTAATAATCCCATGATAAACTTTTAATTCTTATCTACTTAGGTGAGTTGGCCGAATTCCCACATGCCACTGCCACTAATTAAAAATCTATTAATCAAAACTTTATAACCTCATCTAATCCTTAATAAGTTCTAAATCTATATTAATAGATAAAATATATATCCACAAAAATATCTTCTCCTAATCTCAATAAAATTGGTACTCTAAACTATCCTAATTAATCTCAATAAAATCTGAAATATAAAATCCTTAATTTAAATCAACTCTTAAATTCTTCTAATACTTTATCCTTTAAATCAATACTTTAACTCGAACTCTTAAATACGAAAGATCCTTAAACAATACTCTAACTTAAATAAATTAGATCAAAAACTCAATAATCCCTGCTGGAATTTCAAGGTGGCCGACCAAGTCTCCAAATTGCAAATATCTAACTTTAAATCGTAATTTAATTTCTCAAACAAAATCTAATTTTGTAATATCTTTAAACCTTGAGATTAATACTTAAAGTTCCAATATTAATACTTTAACCTAGTAACTGAATTAATCCTCATTTAATTCAATTAACTAAATTTCGAATCTTAAAACCTTGTTGGAAAAGTCTAAATGACCGACTAAAAAAAATAAGATAGTTTGAAAGAGTCTTGTAACAAACTCTTCCAAATTTCCCATTACTACCCTTAGTTAATTAACACTTAAATATTCTCCACCGAAGATAAGAATTTATAAATCAATTCCTCAACTTAATCACTAATCGCCGAATTAATTCCTTAGAAAATCTGATACTTGTGACCAAAATAAAATCCAATAATCACTTAAGAATCAAATTCTAACAATCTCCTCAAAAGACTAATTTACCCTCAAAGATAATTAACACTTAAAATAATCCTTAGTTACTTAATTTAAAGCCTATTATCCTAATTACTCTTGAAATACCGAATATATATATTTCCTAACCTCATAAAAGATTCCCAGCCACTTAAGAATTTATAACTTAGTAAATCAAATTCCAAAAATTCCTCGAAGACAACTCTTATTCTCACTTAATTAATAAACTTAATTCTATTAATCACAAATAAATTCTAAATTCTACAACTTAGTAAAAGGTCCAATTAAACACTAACATGCCAAAATCTCAAAATTAATACCTTAACTAAACTTAATTGGATTTAATCCAATTTTAGTCCTCTAACTTTCAAAACCCCAAATTAAAGTCCTAATATAAAATTCCAAGAACTTAATTTCGATTCCAAAATACTTTAATCGACTTTGCCAACTTAAATTTCCTAATCTCACTCAAGAAATTAATACTTAAGGGCTAAGGAGAAATCACTTAAAGCAGCGCACATTTTATCTTAAAACCTCAACTGCGATTTATAAACCATTACTTAGAATTTATTTAAGACGGGGCGTTAAAGAAAAGCTCTCCTTTGAACTCGTGCCGACAGTCGTCGCGCCGCTGCTTAAACCAATCGGAAACCGTAATCTGATTATTGCTTGAAAAGCGCCTCCATTCTCAAGGCAACCGTCGGTCGCCAAAATCCCAAACCACCGATCGAAGCCCAGATTCGGCCCTCACAAGCCAATAACCGCCTGTTGTTGCTGATAATGAATTGGGCCCAGGTTTCCTTGTAAGCCCACTTTCATTAAATTAGTTTTGGCCCATTGAGATATATATGGCCTGGGAGACGGGGTTTTATTTGAAAGGGAGATAAGAGAATAATAATAATTATTATTATTCTAGGGATGTGACTTTGTTGTTTTTAGAGATTATAGTTTTATTCATATTTTTATAGCAGGTTTTATCATAGGGAATTAGGGCTTACTCTTGAGATAATTAATTGCTTTTTTTTTTGGATGATTACTTTCCTTTTAATTTCCTGAAATTTCAATTTTTGTTATGGCTTTAGTAATCGTGGTCTCATTTGTTTATTTTTTTTTCTAGGATTAGTTATAAACAAATTTCTTAATACTTCGAATATGTGAAATTAGGAGAAATCCTATTCATGGTAGGAAAATATATGTGTAGTGAATTTTGATTCCGTTTCTATATTTCAAGATTGCATTTTGTTGAGAAAAAATTGCATGCAATATTCTTTAAGCTTGATTGTGCGTATTTAATTCATGCCTGCGACCATTTGGTGGATTGAATATCACATGAAAAGTATGGGTGAGTGATTAGGGTAATAATTGCATCATATTATGTGCATTTGAGCATGTTATTAAGTTATTTATGTGCATTATTGACCCTAATGTGCTATATATTGTGTTATTCACCCTTGTGTAGAAAAGGTTGGCTTTATAGGTGAAAACAGGAAAAAATCGAGGAGATTATGATGAGGAAGGTGGAATGATGTGATCTAAGTGTTTAGGGAAGCTTAAAACACCAAGAGGAAGACCCTTGAAAGCTTGAATGTGCCAACGGATCAAAACGGAAAAAGTCGAAATCGGGCGTCGGAGGTTGCACTTAGCTCGAGTGCCACTTGGCCTTAGCTCGAACGCACCATGGCCTTTATCCGAGCGGAAATGGCTCTGCCCATGGCTAGGCAGGGGCACTCGATCAGGCCAGACCGAGCGTCAGTTGAACCTAGACCGAGCTGACCTCCGTAGGTGCATTTTTAGGGCAATTTTGTCATTTCATCCATTTAATGAGGGGCAATCAAGTCATAACGTTTGGCACCTATAAATAGCTCTAAATTCAGATTTTGGAGAGCTTTTTATCATTTTACAAATTCTTAGATTAGAGAGAGGTTAGAGGGAAGTTACTTGTGTGTTATACTTTGATTCTACATCTTATTCCTGCAATTACTTTCGATCAAGCCGGTAGATTTTCGATCTGAGTATATGTTAGCTTCCCCATTCAATTCTTTACGTTTGTACGATCGAATTTTGCGTTTTGAGCTATGGATTAGATTTTCATATTAAAGGTAGATTACTTGTATTTCCATTTCATCCAACATTTGTAAGTATTTTCATTACTTTACTATTTTTGCATTAAATATGATTTCTATTAGCTAATCCCCTTGTCCATTGGGGATATGGATATTATGGGGTAGTTTAATTGCTTGTGATTCCAATGCATGTATGAGTTAATTATGTGTAGGAATTCTCTATATTGATGTTTGATTGAACTATTGGTGGATGCTTTTTATGTTTTGATCATTAATTGAATTGACAATATACGAGAATTGAGTTAGTTCTATTAGGATTTGAATGGATAATTGTGCACACCATGTGTGTTAATGAAATCTCCGCAACGGAAGCATTTATGTGGCTTTTAGGTGCGATTTCACTAACAATCGATCAAGAACAGTTCAATGGAACTGCAAAGTGCTTGATTATGTGAAGATTT
>JAPKLY010000847.1:2832-30823 GCA_026898435.1 Prunella vulgaris | reverse complement strand
ATTGATCGTCCCATAACCCCACCACATAGAAAAGGTAAGCCCACCTATTCCGGATCGGAATTCATACCTCCAACATCTCTATCGGAATGAAGTCCTCAACGAACTGAAGAGGACGAGGACCTTGATCTGGATTGACCACCAACTTCCTCTGAGTCTTCGTTCGAGATCCAGAAGGCACAATTTTCTTCTTCTGAACCTGCGAAGTCAGGTACTCATTGGACTCTTTTAGCCGTTGGATTTGACTGAGCAGCGAAATCTCCTTCATCTTCGCTATCTTCTCCGCTTCAGTCATCACCATATTTTCTTGAGTGGTCAACCCCGGATTCATCTGTTCCTCCATCTCCTTATACAAAGGTTCCATAGCGAGATCCTTAGAGGGCCTCAATCTCTTCGGATCTAAACCTTCAACAGCTTCGATGGCGGCGACAGACCTTGTCCTTTTTCTATCCGCCGCTTTCAGTTCAGGGGGGAAGTTCTTCTTCTTGGCTTTACCAGTTGTAGCAATTTACTTCCCTTCTTCCCCCTTTTTGGCATCATCGTCATTGATTCGCTTGACAACTTCGTTTACTAACTCCGCCAATAAAGTGAACTGACTGTCCATCTCAGTCTGCTTGCCCTGCAGCTGCCCAATCTGCCCTTCCATCCCTCTTAGGCCGACACTGAGCTTATCAATGGCTGAATTGTGTGCAGCCTTCAGTCGACCTTTGAAGTTCATCATTCTGTTGTCCAGGGCAGATGCAATTTCCACTTTCTCCTGTGCAGACATCTCACTCAGCAGCACATCCTTCAGTTCAGCCTTCAGCTTGGCCAACTTTTCATCAACCAGTTGATCAATTCTTTCAGGCAGTTGTTGATCAAGAAAAGTGGCAAGCTTGTTCTCCTGCTGAGTTTGCGCATCAGAGACCATATGATTGCAGCTTTGAATGGCCCCTTTTGCTTGCTCAGAGATAACAGTGAGATCTACTGAGTGTTGAGTTCTGACTTCTCCTAGTAGATCAATGGCAGCATTCATGTCAGATCCCATCTCATTCAGGTCACGATCCAGCCTATTCATCTTCTTATTCAGTACTTCAGAATTTGAACCAACCCGACTAGTTTTTCTCTTGACGAGGATTACCCTTCTGTGAAGATTGGCAAGGGCTCGTGAGGAGTTCTGAACATATAGTGATTCGGGAGTGATCCATTTTCCTCTGACTCGTACCAGACCTGGTGGACCCTCTCCTGAAGCCTCCGCAATCCCGGGTCCCAGAATTGCTTCATCGTCCGGTGCACTGATCCCTTCAGTGCCACCTTGCTGAGCATCATCAGCAATCTCAGTCACCTCCTTCTCAGCTTCCTTCTCCACTTCCTTCTCCTTCTCAACTCTCTGAGGCTCGGGCTCAGGATAAATGCGTCGGACAGTTCTGATAAAGTCTACCATCTTGATCAGGTGATGTAGAGAGTTAACGTCAAAATGATCAAAGAGGGCAACCTCTGATTCAGCAATATTGTCCCATCCTCTCGACTCCCCGAGCTGACTGAGTTCAGGCCAGGTGGCATTCCGGATCATAGCAAAGGTGCGAAGCTGCACAACTGCTTCCTTCTGAGCATATGAGAGGTCAGGAAACCTCCTTTCCACCATCTCAGCAGCCGTTCCCCTTGCCACTATCTCAAAGTCTGATAATGTGTTCTCGTCAGGCGCAGGGAATGGCCACGGAGCTTCAGCCTGAACCCCTTCAGAAACCTCCTTCTGAACTCCTTCCTCCTGAACAGGTTCACCCTGATCCTCACCCGAGGGGTCCTCCAAACTCTGATAAGTTGTTGCAATGTTTAGGATCAATGGGTGCAACATCCGGAAAGGCAGAGATAGGGGCAATTTCAAGTGTAGCCTGAGCTGATTCCCTCTCCGGATGTGCGTGCTGAATCATTTCTTCAGCAGCCTTCTCTTCCACAAGCTTTTTCTCTCGCTCTCCTGACCCCGGATATAAGAATTTCAGTTTCTGTTGCTTGGGTCCTGAGGGCTTGGGTTTGTCCTCCGCTGGCTTCGTAATAAGGATCCCAGAAGATTTGCTCGCCTGAGCCTTGACTCCTCCAGTCGTGCTCACCTGAGCCTTCTTCTTCTGAGTCCTTGGTCGTTTCTTGGTGCCAGCATCACCGGAATAAGCTCTGAAAAGATCGATTTTCTTGGAATCTCGAGTGATTGGGCCTGATCCACATCACCGAGATCAAGGGTCTCCAAGATTAGAGAAATCTTGGTGCCAAAGTGCATTTTGGCCTCAAATGTCGCCTGACCCTCCGGCGAGTATTTGATTTTGTTGGTCTCAGCTACCAGCAATTGGAGGAAGTAATTCTCCCAGTTAAAGTTATGCACTGAGGCGTCAGAGATTGCCATCATCGTGTATAATTTTGGCCGCGAGATCTGCTCCAGCCCTCCAGCAATCCCCATCACTCCCTGACTTGTCAGGTCGAAGAAGTGGCGATTCTCTGTTCTCAGAACCGACTTGTTCAGTCCTGACTTCAGGACCACATCACCATCGCAGAGGGACTGGAGATAATCCTTCTCAGTCCCATACCCATAATCAACAAGGCTTCGTCCAGAATGAGGAAGATTAAGAACCTCTTTAATCTTCTGCCTGATGTTGAGAGTGACCCACCTCCTGGTCATCTCTTCCTCACCATCTTTCCCCTTCACACATGAAGTTAGGGGAATGCATGTTTCCCACTCCTGGGAGTCCTTGTTCTGCTCCATTTTGAGATAGAAGGCAGCAACAAGTCTGGGATGGAGTCTCTGGGGTTTGGAAGTGATAAAACGCAGAAGACCTGCATTTTCGAAAAGCTCCTTTACAGGTAATATTTCAGGATGATTGGAGGTAAAATCTCCAAATGGTTCCCAGTGTATTTCATTTCTTAGGTGAAATAAGTTCCCGAAAAATGAATCCACCGAAGGAGAAGCCATGGAAATAATAGGAAGAATGAAGAAGATCGGTTCATAGAGAGAAATATATCAAGAAAAGATTTAGGTGCATAAAGGTTGCAATAGCACAAACTTTTCTTATTTATACTAAAATTCAGTTTTAATCGGATGGCTCAGAAAATAGTGACTAATGAGATTCAATGGTTAAGATTAAAGCGCAAGATGCATGAAGACTCTTCGGTTTTCAAAAGTAATTGGTCAAGAACTTTATCGAAAACTCTTCCCGCCCATTGTGCATTAAATGCGCATCAGAGCATGTCCGTATTTAATTCAAATAAATTGCATTAAATAATAACTGAATATTAAATGAGTGGCTGGGATTAAATGACAAAATAAATTGATTTGACAATACGGTAAACAATATCAAGGATGATGCACGCAAGATCAGATGACTAGACATAAATCAGGAAACATACCAGTCAGTCAGATTTGTATTCTGACTGATACCACATGTGACCTATCAGGATGACAAGCCCTGAATTCAGAGTCCTGAATCTTAGTCAGTCTATACTGATCATCCTTTTCATACTGAATGTTCCCCCTACAACCATTCACAATCTCTCTGAGACTCCTTCATCCTGAGTCCATATTAGTCATTCCCCCTGACCTTGTGCATTCTGATCAGGAATTCAGATTGAATCTCCTAAGCCTGGGTCAAGGAGTCCTAATTCTACTGATAGCTCAATAAATCTGGTTTCAGGCAAAACCTTAGTCAGTATGTCAGCTCTCTGCTTATCAGTAGGGACTCTCTCCATCCTGATGTCCTTCTTCTCAACATGATCTCTGATAAAATGATGCCTGATGTCTACATGCTTACACCTTGTGTGTAAGACTGAGTTTTGGGATATGGCAATGGCACTATTATTGTCACAATAAATTGGGACTTCAGTGGCCTCAACTTGGTAGTCTCTCAGTTGCTGTTTCTGCCAAAGGATCTGGGAACAACAACTGCCTGCCACCATATACTCAGCCTCAGTAGTAGACGTTGCAACACTGGTTTGCTTCTTAGAAAACCAAGAGATTAGTTTACTCCCTAGAAACTGACATGTGCCTGTAGTTGATTTCCTATCAAGTCTACAGCCTCCATAATCTGCATCTGAATAACCAGTCAGTTCTAGGTTGTCATCAGAGGGATACCAGAGTCCTAAGTTGACTGTACCCTTCAGGTATTTCAGTATCTTTTTGGCACTCTCTAGATGACTCTTCTTTGGATCAGACTGATACCTTGCACAAACTCCAACTGCATAAGTGATGTCAGGACGACTAGCAGTCAGATACAATAAGGATCCTATCAGTGCCCTATATTCAGTCTGATTTACTGAGACTCCTTCTTTGTCAGGGTCCAGCTTCTCATTTGTGTTCATGGGAATACGTGAGACTTTGCTGGACTGAACTCCCAATTTCTGAATCAAATCCCTCGCATATTTGGACTGATTTATGAAGATTCCGGAGTCAGTTTGCCTGACTTGGAGACCCAGAAAGAAATTCATTTCTCCCATCATTGACATCTCAAATTTCCCAGTCATCAGCTTGGAGAATTTCTCACAAAGCTTCAGATTAGGAGATCCAAATATTATATCATCTACATAAATCTGAACCAAGAGAATGTCCTCCCCTTCGAATATCCGGAAGAGGGTCCTGTCCACTGTTCCTTTCACGAACCCGTGGTCTATCAGGAATTGGGATAATGTATCATACCAAGCTCTCGGAGCTTGCTTCAGGCCATAAAGAGCTTTCTTCAGGTGATATACCTTATTTCCAACTTCGAAACCTGGAGGTTGTTCCACATAGACCTCCTCGTTCAGTACACCATTCAGAAAAGCACTCTTTACATCCATCTGATACACTTTGAATTTCTTGAATGTTGCATATGCCAGAAACAACCTGATTGCTTCCAACCTTGCGACCGGAGCGAAGGTCTCATCCTAGTCGATTCCTTCGGCCTGAGAGTAACCCTTTGCTACTAGTCCGACCTTATTTCTGACAACAACATTCTTCTCATCCCTCTTGTTCTTAAAGACCCACTTAGTGCCAATAATATGTTGACACCTAGGCCTCTCAACTAACTCCCAAACCTGACTCCGCTTAAACTGATTGAGCTCATCCTGCATGGCTAGGATCCAGTTGGGATCTGTAAGAGCTTCTTCTATGCTCTTAGGTTCCTGATCACTCAGGAAACAACAAAACATAGCGCTCTCACCAAAGGACAACCTAGTCCTGACCCCCTCATTTATATCACCAATGATATCAGCCAATGAGTGATCATCTAGCCACCGCCTCCTGCTGACGGGAGCACTGGGAGCTGCTGACGTTCCCTCGCCTGATCCTGAAATGTTAGTCTCGACAATAATAGGCAAAGAACAGGAACGAGCAAGAACAGGGGATACTGAGTCATTTCCTGAGGGTTGGCCAATATCAGGGACATTGTTTCCCCCTACAGTGTTGGACTCAGTAACTGTCTCAGGTGCAAAAGCATCATCACCGACAGTACGTACCTCAGGTTGAGTCTGAGACTCAACATTCTCCGAGGCTGGGGCTTGCTGAGGGTTGACCTGAGGTCCATCCTGATCATTATTATCATCATCATCCCATCCCTTGGGAGCACTGACAAGCTTGATCTTGAATTCAGGATTCTTCAGGCCCAGTCTCGTTATCCTCTTGGTAACCCCCTCAGTGTCAGGACACGGAACCTGTTTCCTATGCACTGATGTAGTCTCATCAAACACAACATGAGGTGTTTCTTCCACACAAAGGGTCCGACAGTTATATACCCTGAAAGATTTACTGACTGAGGAGTATCCTAAGAAAACTCCCTCATCAGATTTGCTATCAAAGGCTTTCAGCTGGTCTTTCCCATTGTTTAGGATGAAACACTTACACCCAAAAATATGGAAATAAGAGATGCGAGGCTTCCTCTTGTTCCAAGTTTCATAAGGTGTCTGAGCATGTTGCTTATTCAGCATAGATCGATTCTGAGTGTAGCAAGCAGTGTTGATTGCTTCAGCCCAGTACTTCTTGGGAAATCCTGACTCAGCCAACATGGTCCTGGCAGCTTCCTTCAGGGTCCGGTTTCTTCTTTCAGCTACCCCATTCTGCTGAGAGGTCCTGGCTGCAGAAGTCTCATGAGCTATACCATGGTTAGTACAAAAGTCAGTTATAATAGAGTTTATAAACTCAGTTCCTCGATCTGATCTGATCCTGACTATGCTCTGACCCTGTTCAGTACTCAATTGCTTGAGTAACTCTGGAAGCTTGACCTGAGTCTCCTTCTTGTTCAGCAAGAAAATAACCCAAGTGTACCTGGAATAATCATCAACAACAACAAGGGTATATTTCCTACCATTTATGATGACAGGAGTAACTGGACCAAAGAGATCTATGTGCAGAAGCTGAAGCACTCTGTCAGTTGAGAAGGTTTCTTTCTCTTTGAATGAGGCTTTGGTTTGCTTGCCTTCCTGACATGCTCCGCACACGTGGTCTTTTCTAAAAACTTCATTGGGTAGACCATCTACAAGAGAAAGTCTAGAAATTTTGTTAATAATCTTGAAGTTTAAGTGACTCAGGCGTTTATGCCAAAGCCAACTGAGCTCAGAGGAGCTCTTAGCGACCAAACAAGTTTCAGGAGAGCTGCTCTTGAAGTCAGCAAAATATACATTGCCCCTCCTGACACCTGTAATCAGAACCTGTAGTGTAGATTTGTCCTTCACAAGACACATGTTAGATGAAAATTCTACACTATATCCTCGGTCACAAAACTGACTGACCGAGAGTAAGTTATGTCTCAGTCCTTCAACATATGATACATTCAGTACACGGACAGAGCCAATAAAAAGGGTTCTGAATCCTCTGGTGAAACCCTTAGAGTTATCACCAAAGGTTACCTGCGGGCCTTCCTGAGCTACATAATCCTGAAGGAGATCACGAAATCCGGTCATGTGTCTGGAACATCCTGAGTCCAAGTACCAGTCCTTCATCAGATCCTCCTTCCTTTTCTTGTAGCCAGCATCAACCTGAAAAGAATCAGGCCTCAGGTACCCATCTCGTATTGGGTCCTACTGAGTCAGACATACCCTTCAGGATCCAGATTTGTTTAACAATTCTGATAGCATCAGAAGTGTAAACCTGTCTCCCTGAAACATCAACATACACAGTCTTCTTCCTTTGTGCCTGGGAAGTTGAGGGTGTATGGGTGTCAGCCTGAGGTTCAGGAGCCCTATATTGATTCCTGGGGGTGGGCCTCCTGTTCCTCCTTAGCCTGGGTGCATTGGGCTGAGTTTGATCCCGAGAAGGAGCAGCTCGGGCCTGACCTCTTGGCACTTGAGGTCTGGCCCGAGTGTTGCCGGAGTCAGGTCTCCGTTGCCTTTCAGAGACCACCTTGTTTGTCCTTCTCCTTTGAGGATTGGGACGTTCCTGATGGGCTCTGTGCCCTGTCTGAGGAGTCTGGACCTCAGTAGTCCTTGGCTTTGCCTAAGGCCTCCTCTGTCCTGAGTTCCTTCCGCCCTGAGCATTTCTAGGCTGGGCCTGAGAAGTGCTAGGAGCAGAGTTCTTCCCAGATTGAGGATTCCTAGGCTGAGCCTCGGAGTTCCCTTGATCTGTCTTTCTTGACTCAGGATGAGGAGCCTTGGCCTTACCCTTAGGTTTTGGCCTTGGTTCCTCAGTCCTTTGCCTGACATGTTCAACAGGCATTTTCTCCTTCCCTTTGCCTTTGTCCTGACGAGCAACACTTGAGCCCTTGTCATCAGTTAGGGCAGGGACAAACTTCTTCTGAGAGTTGCTCCCTGAAGCACCTCTCTTCTTCTTGCCCTTAGGTCCTTTGAGGCATCATTGCCCAACCCAGCTTTAGCACCATCAGTCAGCTGAGAGAAACTTGTTAACTCATCGACCACTTGGGTAGATGTGTATAACTTCTTCAGCTTAACCTCAAGATGCCCATTTGTTTCTTTCAGGGCCTCAATTTCAGTGGTGTACTGAAGCACCAACTCTTAATGAACTTTCTCTTTTGAGATCAACTCAAGATCCCAAGTAGTTTGCTCAGCACAAAGGCGAGCTTGCCACTCAGTTTCGAACATTACTCTTAGAGCAATTCGCTCAATCATCAGTTGTTCCTGAGCAAGGAACAAATCAGTATCATGAGTCTCAATCAGCGAGCTGATTACACCTTTCAGTCTTTCTACCTCCAGTGGAGCTTCATCATGCTTGTTCCGAGCATGAAGCAGCTCTTCCTGAAGATGTACTAATCTGAGGGCTTCCTCAGTATCTCTTACTCTGAGAGACTCAGTTAACCGATCGTTCTCCCCACTCAGTTGTGCATTCACATCCACTGTGTGAGTATGAGTCCCCTGCAGCCTTGAGAAGTCAATCATCAATTGCTCTAGGGCGAGTTGAAGGTCGAGTTCTCCTGCTGAATCTGAGCTAAGCTCAGGTGCGTGATCATGAGAAGAGGCAGAAGAACATACCTCATCATCTGCCATCAGGCAGAGGTCATCATACTCCTCATCGGAGAAGAGTTCAGGGGACTGGCGTCCTGGGCCATCTGAATCTGAGGAATCCTCAGCAAGCAATGCTCTCCGGTCTGATGCCCTGAGCTCTCTCTTGGCTCTCCGATCCTCTCGCTCACGAGCACTGAGCTCCGGACAATCATACTGATAATGTCCGGTCTTCTTGCAGTGGTAGCACTGATCTACATCAGAAGCAAACTTCTTGTCAGTGTACCTTTTATCTGATGACTCCGTCCTGCTCCCTGATGATCGTTCAGGTTTGGAGCTGGATCTTCTAGGCTCATCATCTCTCCTCTTCTCATCTCTTCGTCACTCAGGCTCATTGCGATCCCTCCTGGAATCTGAACCCCTCCTTTCTTCTCTCCGGGGGCTCGATCTCCTGGGGCTGGAGTACCTGCGATCACGGCTGTCAGTATAAAATTTCTTATACCTTCCGAATCGAGAGTTCAGTTTCTTGAAACGCCGCGCCATCAGGCTGTATTCCAAGGCCAACTCTTCCTTGTTCATGTCCTTCAGAGACTTAGAACCAGATCCAGCCTCAGGCTCAGGAGTAGCTTTAAGAGCCACACTCTTTTCCTTCTCAGGAGTCTTCTCCTCACTAACTTCCTCACTGACAGCACCCTTCTTCTTCCTCTTATCGAGGTCGAATTCCAGAGCCTTTAACTCTGAGAATAGGTGAGAGTGAGTAATGTTGGTAAGATCCTGAGTGTTCTTCAGCAAGATCACTCCTGTGTCCCATCTTTCAGGGAGACAGTTCAGGATTTTAGAAGACACCTCCTTCTTGAGAAACTCCTTCCCAAGGGTTGCTAGCTCGTTCATCATCTTAATGAACCGAGCTTCCATCTGATCGATGGATTCTCCCTCTAACATCCGGAAGGCCTCAAACTTCCTGATAGCAAGATCTCTCTTGTTCTCCTTGATCTTTTCTGATCCCTCACTCATTTCCCTCAGAGCATCCCAGATCTCCTTTGCTGTTCTCAGATGCATGAGCCTGACCGAATTCTCGTAAGAAACGGTGTGGAGTATAATGTTCTTGGCAACATTATCCAGTTCGATTTGCTTAATTTGATCAGAATTAAGTGCGGACCTCTCCACTTCTTCATCTCCGGTGGCTGGAACAGGAACATTGCCAGCAACAGGCCAGGTCGTCTGAAGATTCCTCATGAGTTTGATCGGACCCTGCTCAATCACCAGAGGCATCTGATCATGAATGGAATAGAGATGTGCGAGTACCCTGAATTTCCAATAGTCATAATTGTCAATAGAGAATTCAGGAAGATTGCCCTCGAGGAATTTAGAACCGGATGCCATGATATGCAGTTTTCAGAAACGAGATCTATTCAGTAGACCACCAAAAGTTTTCTCCACCAAAAGTTTTCTCCTCAGAAACTGTTGGTAAACAAAGTCAGTGGTCTTTTGAACCACTGCTCTGATACCACTTGTTGGTCCCGAAATGAGTACAATCAGTGTATGGGGGGGATACACTGATGTCAGATTTTTTTGAAAGACTCAGAAAAATGCTCTTACACTCTCAGTCAGGATTTCCTGAATTACTCAGTAGCTGAAGGTCCACAGGGGCAGCAGGGACAATTTAGTAACGAGTCAGATAAACTGAGTTTGAGTAAAGTGCTCGGAAGCTCAGTAGAGATAACAAACCTACTGACTGCTCGGAAGCAAGTCAGTTGGACTACTATCTTAGTGAGCTAGAGCACGTGCGGAAAGTGAGCCCTTAGGTTCTACTCGTTTTAGTTTCTGAAAACATTTTCTCTGAACTTGCTTAGTAAACTGGTGGTTAAGGCTGAGTGCACAGTATTAAGATTCAGGATGATTGATTCAGTCCTGAAGATAAAAATAATGCAGAATGTTCAGTTTATTATGATGACAGTTATGATCCTGAACAGAATAGTAAATCAGCACACAGGGGACTGTTTAACGTGGTTCGGAGATAACCAACTCCTACGTCCACGACCTGATTTAACAGGAAGCTATCCTAAAAACCCTGAGGATAGGTACTTGATTTTTACTTGTCAAGGGACACGAATAGCCAACTTCCTCTCTTAGGAACTGACCCCTGGGCGTTTTACAAGTCCCAGTCCTTCTAACCAACCAATCTCACACCCTGAGTGGTTTGGTATTCTGGTTTCCAACTAAGATAGCTCTAGCAATACAAAACAATGCTAAATATTAGAGCTATCGATCTAAGTAAATACAGAGTGAACCCTACTACAACACTAGGGAAATTTAATTGCAGAGTGTTGCTTATAGTATGCTTTGAGAGCTTGGATTCTTGAGAGTTTTCTCTTGGAAATTTCCCGTTAGCCTTGAATGGGTGCAAGGCTCTCCATATTTATAGGCAAGATTCAAAATAGATCCGTTGGAGGAGATCAAATCAAATCTTTCCTATTTTAGGGTGGTTGCAGGCTAGAAGTACTGTTTGACCTAATCGCCATGCTTATTCTGGCAAGTTTGTCCCATCGCCTGCAACTCTGTGACGCATTAAATGTAGCATTAAATGCTGCGCAGACTCCGTACATACGTGTTGAAAGATTATTGGCTCTCCGTTCTAATGGCTAGTTGACTTCCAGACATTTGTCCTTCCTCGTACATTCAATACTCTGAGTCTCTTGTTAATAACTCAGTCTGAATGTTTGTCTTATTGGAGTCTTACTGACATTCTCTTTGTCTCTTGTCCCATAGCATAAATAACCTTTTTGCTTTGGACTTACATGGTTCAGGTGATCTGAACTAATGCCCGAGTCAGGTCTTATGTGCATTCAGCACAGCCTGATAGATTATTCAGTCCAGTATGTGTAACCTTTTTTGCTTTGGACTTACATGGTTCAGATAAAGGAAACCAAGGCCTAAGTCAGGTCTTAAGTGCATTCAGCACAGCCTGATAGGTTACACTTACTCTTCACTGATTAAGTTCTGTCCTGAGTATGCTTAGTGTACTCAGTAGAAACATCAGCCAATGGTACTTCAGGATTGACTTCAGGACGGATCATCAGGCTTCGATCTTCAGTTTCAGACCAGGCAATCTACAGCAAGACTGACTGACTCCTTCAGGATGGATTACACTTCAGACTTCAGTAAATTGTGTCGACTCCAATATTCTTCAGTCTTCAGCAAGTTCCTCCTGTACTGAATTCCTAACCTAACTATCTTGAACTATTTGATCCTGAACAACTATACATAGGCAGATTCATCAGGGGTTTTGGGATCTAATCAAAATACTCAGATTGTCCCAACAATCAGCTTTCATACCCTTGTTGTCAGAAATCAAAGTTTCTACATCCTCTTCATTTCTTGAACTTTCAGCTTCAGTTTAAAAGAATCATCCTTCATAGTGTTGATTGATGAATTGAGATCTGTTATCTCTCTAATTTTCTTCATTGATTCAGATCTTATCTCCTCATTCTGTGTCATCAATCCATTGCATTGTTTTCCTTTCAAGAATACCTTTCTCTTCAACCTTCTTGACTACATCTTCCACACCCTTTTTCACTTTTTGAGAGATAATTGTATCAGGGATTGTTTTCACTTGCTTCAGAATAGCTGCTTCAATTCCTTTTAAGGTTTCCTCAAAACCTTGAAGCTTTGACACCACTTCCATAGGAGTCATTTTAGGAAGTGAGTTACTATCCTCTTCTATTCAGCTTCTCTGATTAACAATTCCTTTCCTTTCCCAACTTTTTGTGACTTTACAAGTGCTAACTCTACAGCTGTAGAGTCTTCAGTTGTAGCCTTTCTTTTACTTGGAGTAATATGAACATCTGTGTTGTCAGTAGAGAAATTTGCCATGTAAACCTCAATATTTTCTTTTTCCAAGGCTGAATAACTCTGCAAAGGCGGGGTGCCTTGACAATAGATCTCTTCAAGTGTATACATTGTTGGAGGGGGTTGAGTGAACAATGTGTGTACAGCTTGGTTAGATACATCTTTGTCTCCTTCATCAATGTCCCTTGCTGTATCCTCAACCACTTGTTCAGCAACATCAGCTTCTCCAACAGTGGAAATTTGAACATCTCCAGTTTGCACTTGAGCTTGTGCACCACCCATTGGTGCATCATCATCACCATGATTATCATAATCATCTTTTTCTGATTCATCCTTTGGTTCTTTACATGGAGAACCATCTGTAACAAAAAAATTTCACGAAATTAAAATTTATTATTAATATCGCGAAAAGGAAATTACAATTTGATTTATTTCGGATCTACCAAAATTTACGGGATTCTACAATCTCTATTTTCTCCTCTGATTCTTCTCTTGAATCTTGACTTTGGGACTTCTTGCACTTTCCGAAGTTTGCGGGGCTTTAATCTTGAAAAAATCTTTGATTTCAGACTTCAATCTTGAGAGATCTTTAATTTCGGACTTATTACGTTAATCCAAGGGCGTCGAGCCTTATTTCGGATCAACCGTTATTTTTAGGGACTTCTTGGGACTTTGATCTTAAAAGATCTTTGACTTACGGACTTATCGGACTCTGCACTTCAGAATTACTCTTTGATTTACTCTGTGTAAGTGTAAGTGTCAAATGACTAGAATGAGACCCCTATTTATAGTTGTAGAATTCTAGATTTGCAGGCCGGATTTGATGGGCCAAAATATTTGATTTGGGGAATATTCCCAGAATATGCCAGATTTGATTTGGGGAATATTCTCAGAATATGTCAGATTTGATAATCTTCAAAGATATTTTGCCAGATTTGATAATCTTCAAAGATATTTTGCCAGATTTTTTGGGCTTTCAAGATTTGATTTATAATACTGGACTTAATTTATTTTGTTGGGCTTTTAAGGGGAAATTTACTTTATTAGGCCGTTTTGAGACCCAATTTAATTTATTGGACTTTAAGGATCCAATTCGACTTATAAGGCTTTAGATGCCTAATTTAATTTATTATGCTTTAAAAGCCCAATTTAACTTATTGGGCTTTAGAGACCCAATTTAATTTACTGGACTTTACAGACCCGATTTAATTTATTGGACTTTAGAGGTCCAATTTGACTTATTGGGCTTTAGAGACCCAATTTAATTTATTGGATTTTAGAGGTCCAATTTGATTTATTGGACTTTAGAGGTCCAATTTAATTTATTAGGCTTTAGAGAGCCCAATTTAATTTATTTGACTTTAGAGGTCCAATTTAATTTATTGGACTTTAGAGGTCTAATTTAATTTATTTTGAGAATCGAATTAATCTAAATTCCCAATAATAAATTTGATTTAACACGTAATTTCTGCATGTTATTTTTTATTTCGACAATTAATTTTAATTGCTTACAAATTGCCCCGTCGCACTTCGTTCGCGAGTGATTTTATCGTTAACTGTGGACGATTTGCGAAATTTTAATTCAATTTTTTTTTGGACTTAAAATTGATCGAATATTAATATCAAAGATATGATATTTATATTGACTCATGATATGCAACCCAATATATGAGATCTTCGTACAATATTCTTGTAAACATCTAATATTTGCATAATATTTATAGTATCAAATATTTCAAGGCCTAACTAATCTCAGATTTTTCTGTGAGTCAGGCGTCCCTTTTCTCCCTATATATACACAGGTTTTCTCCTCAATTTTTATCGTAAACCCATCCTTGTGTGCTATTTTCTCAAACAGCAACAGTAATTTCTCCCTTCTTTTTTTTTTTTCCAAAGAGCAGCTCTTTTGGACCTTTTGTCGAACGGGTTGGGTGCGTGAGAATTTAGGGAGCGGCGTCGATTTGTTGCCTGTTGGTGGTTATGTGACGGTGGCCTGGCCGCGTGCGTCGAATCAGTGGGGAGTGACAGAGTATGCGTGGCGGCGTCGATGGTTTAGGTGATCTGACGTTGATCGGTTGTGGGCCTTGATGGTGGCGTCGATGAGCGATGTTGGTTTTGAAATCAAAGGTTGCAGTGGCGCGACTGCAGAGGTGTAAGGGCAGCGGTTCGATTTCGGCGGTCTGGCCGCATGGTGTCGATAGTTTGCGCGCAGGCGGTTGCATCGTTGGCGGCGCGAATGCTCGGTGCCGGCAGTTTGCGCGTAGGAAATGGCTGCCAGTTTGGGGGGCCGAGGCGTCGCATACGGCGGCGCGGTGGTGGCCGTGTGCGAGGCGGTTTCTGGCTGTAGTGCGATGGCGATCCTGATGTGTGCATTGATGAAGGCCGCTTGAAGGGGACATCCTTGACTTGCTGATTTTATTTTTTTAATAATTTTCCTGCGTGAGGAAGAAAGGGGCATGGGCCAAATTAAGATGAGTCGGGGAATTTTTGATTCCCAATCATGAAGCCCACTTTATGTTAAAAAGAAATTTTTTTTTCTTCCCAATAAATATATATATATTGGTTTTTTTAGTGTTGGAGAAGGCAATGAGAGCGGGTTTTGTTGGTAAAAAAAATGGCATACTTGTTTTTTATTTATTTGGTCAATTGGACTGCAACTTGGTCCCCTTTTTTTTTAACTAATTAAATCTGATAATTTAATTTAGTTGACCTTGTAATTTTTTTTTTAATGCGATAAACTCAATTAAAAAAAAAATAGAATCAAGTGATTACTTCAATTGCAATCTCCAATGATCCCCCTCTTTTTTTTTTTTTTCAGTATTGAAGTAACATGACCGATTTTGTCGAGACGGATCATCAAGTGGTTCATTTTTTTAGCGTCCTGTCTCTACTAACCACTTATTTTAGAAAGGATTTGAACTTTTAGGGTGGATTCGCACTTTAGTCAATTTCTTAACTTTCGAAAGAAATGTGGGCTTCGATTTTGTGAGTTTTAATTCTTTTGAACTCGTTGATTTTGAATGGGAGCCACCCGACTTAGAAAGAATTCGAATTTCTTCAGTTGTTGGTTGAATGCTTATCAATTTTACAAGTTTTGGAAGAGAATGTGGGTTTTCGGTCTTGTGGGTTTATTAATTCTCTTCAACTTGTCAATTTTGTATAAGAGAGATAAATCTCTTTCGAGAGGCTTCGATAATGTCTTTGTTAGCCGATCGGCGATGTGGTGCGCTCGTCGTCGTCGGCTTGATATATTGTCAGTTTCTTGACAGCTTTCGGCTTCAGGCTTCAGCAATATCTTTGTTAGTCGATCATCGATGTGGTGCGCTCGTCGTCGTCGGCTGGGACATTGTTGATTTTGTAATTTTTGATTGAGTGACTTTATTTGAGAGATCTTGAGAATATCCTTATTAGCGGATTGACGATGTGGTGCGCTCGTCCTCGTCGGCTAAGATATTGTAAATCTTTCTTTGTGGCTTTCAGTTGGATAACTTTGTTGGAGAAATTTTAATAATATTTTTATTAGCGGATCAGCGATGTGGTGCGCTCGTCGTCGTCGGCTAAGATATTATCAATCTTTCTTTGCGGCTTTCGTTTGGATAACTTTGTTGGAGAAATTTTGATAGTATCCTTATTAGCGGATCGACGATGTCGTGTGCTCATCGTCATCGACTAAGATATTATCAATCTTTCTTTGTGACTTTTGATCGGGTGACTTTATTCGAGGGACTTTGATGATATCTTAGCGGATCAGTGATGTGGTGCGCTCGTCATCGCCAACTAAGATATTGTCAATTTGAACTTGAATTAGCATCCCGCATAACTTAATTCCAATGACTTGGAAGAAGCGTCCCGAAATATCTTATCGTGCTTGCCCCCTGTAATTTTCTTGCAACTCATTGTCTAATCAAGGTGAGTAAATTATGATTGCAATACTTGTTTATTTTTCATGCTTTGATTGTTTATCAAGTTAGCTTAACTTGGACTAACTAACTTGAATCATATTACATGCTTCAGCAATTTAACACACTCACTCGATCAATGTGGCTAAATTATGACAGTTATACTTACTTGTTTCTTTCATGCCTTGAATGTTTATTAAGTTAGCTAAACTGAGATTAACTTAAATCATGAACATCTTTTTACAAGCCTCAACTATTTAACACAGTAACTCGATCAATGTAACTGAATTATAACTGAACTTAGTAATATACTAAGCTGCCTACGTACCTCCTTTTTAAAAGAGGATCAAGTCAAAACGTAGTTCAAGGGGGACATGATCTGATTTGGGGGGGGGGGGGGCGGGGCGCCGTACACAGTTTAACCTCATGCGGGCCAGGAGGGACATATACTTTTTACTACCATAGTCGCAGTAGGGTATAAATTATTTAACCACTTAAACACTTTTAGTGGGATAAGTTAACAGTTTAACCACATGTAATCATCTTTGGTGGTTGTCGTACACAGTTTATCCTCATGCGGACCAGGAGCAACATGCAGTTTAGGCTCGTGCGTCATGGAGCTATCTTGATTTACGCGTAGTAGCGTTTTAAGAATTTCCCATTTATGGGACCAATGGCCATGCCATCTTCGGATATCAATTTATATGCACCATTTGTATAAACTTCCTTCACGACATACAGTCCATCCCATTTGGGCAAAAATTTATTTCCAACATGATGAGTAACAATAATGGGCCTTCTCACTGCGAGTACCAAGTCACCGACTTGAAAAAAATGTTTCCTCACGTTTTTGTTGAATGTTTTAGAAAGGTGATACTGGTAGCATTCAAGCTTTCGCTGGGCTTCTAGCCTTTTCTTATCCAAAGTTTCAAGTTCCTCGAGACGCAACCGTGCATTCTCTTCTCCCTCGGTTGTAAGCAAAGCACTTATATAGGTTGGTTGTGGGTTATCCTCATCCCCCAAGTTAACCTCTTTAAGTTTGTTGACCGTGGCTTTGATACCTCCTTAAGTTCTGGAGGAGCATCTTCAACATCTTCTTCTATATTAAAGGCATCCTCTGATACACTGATATGATTTACAACTGCCACATCTTCATCAACTTGCTCCTGACTTTCGAAATCAATAACCGGTCTCAGATGACAATCTCTTCCTCTAATCAAAATTACTCGAATAATCCTTATATCATTAGTAATGTACCCATCTCTGATCATTTTGGTAAGTTTATCTTGCAAATCTCTTCCCACACCTTGAGACACTGATGAATCAGCTTTACGTGTATCAATGAAATTTGAAGAGCCTACGCTCTCCTTGTCCTCTTCTTCATTTTGGGTATAGAAAATTTCTTGCACCTTAGTCTATCCCATTTCCATGCGACAACGTAAGGATTGTTTGTTGCCTTTTGTAAGGCAAGACCAAGTTTCGAGACTTAGTATTTTCCCTCTTTCGAAGAGTATTCTTGAGCGGCCCTAGTCTTTGAAAGACAGATGCCGGCCTTCAATTTTTGTTTCTTGCAACTGGTCCCAATCTCTTAAAGACTGATCCCCCATTTCGAAGGGGTTATCACCCTCACGTGGTCCCAACCTCTCAAAGATTGAAACACGCCTCGAATTATTTCCATTTTCATCAGCCACATCTTCCTTAGAAAAGGTATCACCCTCGGTGACATGATTGGCATTTGTATTCGATCTCTTGATCGCAATGCGGATTGGTTTATGTGTCACGTACCCTAGGCCAGTCTTATCATTCTTACCAAGAGAGTGAGTATTTCTCTTTATCATTTTTAAAGCAACATGATTCCTATGTATTGGTTTAGCAACCTCATGAGAAGGGCCTTTTAAGGCCGAACCTTCATGTGGATCATACCCGGCTTGGACAAGAAGTTTAAAGGCTTGTGGGCCATAAGATCTCGATATTACCGCTTCTCCTATCTTTCCATGTTCTATCTTAGCTCCATGAACAGGGCGAGTAAACCCTTTGAGTGGTTGTGTGGAAGGTCTTGTTGCATCGAGTTTAGTTAAGGGTAATGCAAGTTCTTCTAGTGTCTCAACATCTTCAAAGGGTATTTCATCCTTACTTACATAGGACGATGATTCATCCTTCTCATCTTTCATAACTTGTGCATCCTTGGTCATTTCTTGTGATGACTCTCCTTCAGCTTTAGTCGTACTCTTGAATTAGTACTTAGCATCAGCAAAATATGATTCAGCTTCGGTAAAAGGCTTAGCATTCCCGAAAACTCTCTTTACTTCACTGTCTTTACAGTATTTGAAACACTGATGCATTATAGAAGCTATCACACTATACTCATGTAACCACGGGCGTCCCAAAAGCATATTGTATGATGTCCTTGCGTCTATGACGTGAAACAACACCGTTGAGACCATCTCATCGATCATTATCTCAATTACTAGCGTACCAAGAGCCTTTTGACCCTCTTGGTTGAACCCTTCGATCATTAAATGACTTTTCCCTAATTCATCAGCTGACACACCCAATTTTCTCATTATCCTCCAAGGTAGGATATTTACTCCCAGACCTCCATCAACTAAGATTCGGTTAACCTTTTGTCCCTTCGTACAACCAGCTACAAATAGTGGACGATTGTGTGGTTGTGAGCCAAGCAATAGATCTTCTTCTGTGAATGCGCAATCAACAATCTTATCATTGACTTTCCCTTCGGATGAACTAGTATGATTTGCGTCCACCGTATGACATGACATTTTATCATTGCAATCACTTGCCTTAGCAGTGATAAAGTTTGAATCTGCTTTCTCCTCGAGCAGAATTTTCCCTTCCTCGACCAGCTGCATAACTTTATCTTTGAAGATGAAGCAATCTTGGATTGGATGCCCGACCAACCTATGGTACTTGCAATATTTCGGGTTATTAGTGCGTCCAGCTTCCTCTGAGCACTTCATTTCTGGCAACTCTATGAGTTTGTCCTTCACTAGATCATTGAACATCCCCGGGACGTCGGAATCTAGGAACAGATACTTTCTTTGTTGCATTTCTTTCAAAGTTAACTTTCTTTGCCCCCTTTCCAAGACAATCTTCTTTCCTTTGTCATTTTTACTCTCTTGGTTCCTTTAGTATTTAACCGTCTTGGTATTTACCTGCATGGACTCTTTGATTGGGGTTTTAACAAAGATTCTGCCCCTTTCTTGGCATCTTGTTTATCTCTAAACTCTCGAGCTTCCTAAATAGGTGGTCCATACGATCCAGTAGCAGCCATACTTAGCTCCATATCATGAGCCCTCGTAGCTAGTTCTTCGAAAGTCTTTGGTTGAATTCCTTGAAGAATGTACCTAAGACCCCATTGCATACCTTGGATGCACATTTTGATAGCTGACCTCTCCGATAGTCTATCCTTGCAATTTAGGCTCAGATTTCTCCATCTATTAATGTAGTCAATCACCGGCTTGTCCTTTGGTTGATGGGTGTTGGTTAGCTCAATCATGCTAACAGTTCTCCTTGTACTGTAAAACCGATTTAGGAACTCATATTCCAACTGCTGCCAACTGTTGATGGAGTTAGCCTCCAAGTCGATGTACCATTCAAAGGCATTTCTCTTTAAAGAACGAACAAATTGTTTTGCCAAATGGTCTCCATACGTATCGGCATTGTTGCATGTTTCAACAAAATGAGTCACATGCTGTTTTGAGTTCCCTTTTCCATCAAAGTGTTGAAACTTTGGGGGCTGATAACCTGGGGGCATTGCTAAGTCATCGATCCTTTTGATATATGGCTTGGCATATGTAAAGGATGATTTAGAACTGTTGTCAACTTTACCCTTCACGGTCTCCAATATAAGATCTTTGAGTTGATCTATATTAATCCCATTCTCAAGAGATATTAGGAACTCTTTAGCAGTCATGTCGTTCCTTTCTACTTGGTATTTAGTTGAGGTCTCTCCCTCAACGGTTTTGCCTTTACCACGACTCACATCGTCTTTATCTGCCCTATTCATCAAGTTAGAGATTCAGACGTCTTGTTCTTGGAGCTGTCGTGAAATTCCTTGAATGGATTTCATTAGGCATGTAAGTTGCTCTTCAACAGTTGTAGCGTTTGTTGTCATGGCAGGAGCCAGATCCGCAGTTGAAGAACTAGATGATGAACGGGGAGTTGAGCATGCGGAGTTGTCCCCTTCACTTTCATCCATATAGGATAGCTTTTTCGCAATTGTGTTTGCTGATGGGTCTGCTTCTGAAGAAGCGTGTGTTAATGCCATTTTCGACATACTCCTCGTAATAGCATTAATATTTGATGTTTTGGGGGAACCGGACCTTAAGAGGAGATTCATTTTTTTTTAGATTTTTTAGAGAAGAGATGAGAGGTAGAGATTGTCCCACCGGGCGTGCCAAAATTTGTAATAACAAATTTTTACAAAATTAAAATTTATTATTAATATCGCGAAAAGGAAATTACAATTTGATTTATTTCGGATTTACCAAAATTTTTGGGATTCTACAATCTCTAATTTCTCCTCTGATTCATCTCTTGAATCTTTACTTTGGGACTTCTTGCACTTTCTGAAGTTTGCGGGGCTTTGATCTTGAAATGATCTTTGATTTCGGACTTCGATCTTGAGAGATCTTTAATTTTGGACTTATTACGTTAATTCGAGGGTGTCGAGCCTTATTTCGAATCAAATGTTATTTTTAGGGACTTCTTGGGACTTTGATCTTAAAAGATCTTTAACTTACGGACTTTGCACTTCAGAATCACTCTCTGATTTGCTCTGTGTAAGTGTAAGTGTCAAATGACTAGAATGAGTCCCCTATTTATAGTTGTAGAATTCTAGATTTGCAGGCCGAATTTGATGGGCCAAAATATTTGATTTGGGGAATATTCCCAGAATATGCTAGATTTGATAATCTTCAAAGATATTTTGCCAGATTTGTTGGGCTTTCAAGATTTGATTTATAATACTGGACTTAATTTAATTTGTTGGGCTTTTAAGGGGCAATTTAATTTATTAGGCCCTTTTGAGGCCCAATTTAATTTATTGGACTTTAAGGATCCAATTCGACTTATTAGGCTTTAGAGGCCCAATTTAATTTATTAGACTTTAAAAGCCCAATTTAACTTATGGGCTTTAGAGACCCAATTTAATTTACTGGACTTTACAGACCCGTTTTAATTTATTGGACTTTAGAGGTCCAATTTGACTTATTAGGCTTTAGAGACCCAATTTAATTTATTGGACTTTAGAGGTCCGATTTAATTTATTATGCTTTAGAGAGCCCAATTTAATTTATTGGACTTTAGAGGTCCAATTTAATTTATTGGACTTTAGAGGTCTAATTTAATTTATTTTGGGAATCGAATTCATCTAAATTCCCAATAATAAATTTGATTTAACACGTAATTTCTGCATGTTATTTTTTATTTCGACAATTAATTTTAATTGCTTACACCATCCTTTTTAGCTTCTTTCTCTTTCTCAATCTCCTTTTCTTGTTCAGCTGGTGTGACCTCCTTTTCAGTTTGAATCATCATTGCAGCACTTGCTACTGCAGATTCCGAAATAGCTGCACTTTCAGCCAAAGTAGATAAACCTCCAGCTTCTACTACTTGTGTGCTTCCCTCTCCAATCCTAATAGGAATATCTTCATCACTTTCAGAACTGACAACTTGATTGTCAGCTCCAGGAAAGTAAGCTTCAGGATCAACCTCAGATCCCATCACAACTCTTAAGGCTGCAGCTGCAGACTTTGTTATCTTCTGTTTTTCAGTCTCAGCCACCACTTCTTTGCCTTTTCCTTTGTCTTTTCTTACTTTCCCAGCAATAACCTCATCAAGAAAGTCAGGTCTCAATAATTCATTAACATCTGAACAATTTGTCCAGTCTACCACCCACTGGAACAAAACTCTTTCTTCTTCTTTCAGTTTCTCCAATTCTTCTATCACAAGCTTCCATTCCTCAAATTTTTGTCTCTCTTCTTCAAAACATTCAAATCTTTCCACCGGAACAACTGGTTGTTGTTCAGTTTGAATAGGGGCTTCTTCTTCAATTTCCTCTGGCTGTTCACTTGTCAAGTGTACAACTGTAGACTTGTCATAAAACTTCAGATTCTTCAGCCTCTCTTGAATGAAATTTCTTTGCCCTTTTCTCTCTGTCTACTTCATCCTCAGAATCAGTCTTCTCATCTCTTAAGAGCAACTTTCTTCTAACACTTTTCTTCTTTCTTTCATAGTGTTTCAAAGGGCTTGAAATAGATGTAGGCTTCTTCTTCACATCTTTACTCTTCTTTCTTTTCTTCTGATTAGTAGCCATAGGAGCATCCACAGCTCCTCTCTTGAAATTGGCTTTCCCAACAATTCTATGTACAAGGATGGGTTGTCCAATATGCCCATTGAACAAAGTAAAACCAACTTCTTTCAAAATATAATTCAGAAACAAGCCAAAACCTTTGTTTCTGCCTTCTTTCACAACATCATTGCTTATATTTCTCAAAAGCAATTCTCCTACATTAACAAGAACTTCCATATCTATGGCTATCATGAGATCCCACATAAGCCTAGTTCCTGTATCATGCGCACCAGTTCTACAAAGTAAGCATTTATCAATAACTTCATATAAATAAACGTACTCTACTGCATGATCGTTCTTCTTGAATGTCCTTTTCCAATTCTCTGGAAATGGCTTCTCTGCAGTGAACTTCTTCCAATATTTCTTATCCTCATCCACAAAGTTGAGGTTGTCATAAGAACCTCCTCCGATTCTTAAATGTAGAGCCTTGCATATATCTCCAGTACTAATGTTAATTGTTCTTTCTTGAAGCTTAACTGTCAATCTTTTTCTCTCAACATTAGCTTCAGCAATTCTGTAGAACTCTAGAACAATCTTGTCATCATATGCACTAGGAATGTGTGTGAGACTGTAATGGATTCCTTGATTAATGATATGCCTAATAACTTCTTCCATTGCTTCTGTAGGGTACTTTCTCTGCAGTTATTCAAAATTGAACAGAACACAAAGATGACCTTCATTGCCATAGCTTGGGGTTTGAAGAGTGAGGGATGGGGAGTGTTTAGAGGGTTCGCAAATGTAAAGTGAGGTTCAAAAGAATCAAGAATCCTTTAAATACCTTTCCTTACACGTGTTCAAGACTGGAGAGGGTATAACTGTCTTTTTAAATGTATGAGTGTTTAAATTTCGAACCAAAACTTATGGAATTAAGTTTGTCCAAAATATAACTCATATGTATATTAAAATCAATTTAAAATGAGACACATATTCAAACATTCTATTAATTAAAATGTTGAATAATCCAAGATGCCTGTATCCAAAGTATTGGCGTTTTTGAATTCATAGTGCTTCATTTAATTTTCCAGAATTGTACAAAGTACTGTAAATTCCCTAAGTTTGCAGTTGATTTGCTTAGAATATGAAAATCTACGTTTGTAAGGAATGTGCAGTTCAATGTCAAGTCTACAGCTGTAGAGTTAACAACTATGCAGTTGAGTGACTTTGCAGCTGCATATTTCCTTTTCAATGGATTTTCAATTTTCTTAGTTCATCTTTGCAATTTAGTGATTTTCACAATTCTAGCATTCCCAAATTGCTTCTCAAGATAGAAAATCTTGATTCACACAAAGATTTAGTGAAAATGTCAGCAAGATTCAAGTCTGTATGAATCTTTGTCAATATCACATCCTTTCTTTCAACATGGTCTCTTATGAAATGTTGCTTTACATCTACGTGTTTTGATCTAGAGTGTAACACTGAATTCTGTGTTATTGCAATAACACTTGTATTGTCACAGAATATGGTGGTTTCTCTTACATCAATCCCATAGTCTTGTAATTGATAATGCATCCATAAGATTTGTGCACAACAGCTTCCTACAGCAATGTGCTCTGCCTCAGCTGTAGAGAGAGAAATAGAATTTTCCTTCTTACTGTGCCATGCCACCAACCTTTCACCTAGGAATTGACATATGCCAATTGTACTCTTTCTATCAATCTTGCTGCCTGCAAAATCTAAGTCAGTGTAGCCAATGAGTTCAATTCCTCCTTCTTTAATTAGGATACCATAATCCTAGATTTTGTGTGGATTTGACATATTTGATGATCTTCTTTACAGCACTCAAGTGTGGTTCCTTAGGATTGACTTGGAATCTAGCACATACACCTACTGCAAACATAATGTCAGGTCTGCTTGCTGTAAGGTATAGCAATGATCCAATTAGCTTCCTATATTTGGTTACATCAACACTTTTACCATTCTCATATTTGTCTAAACTCACAGAAGGTGTCATAGGTATATTGGTAGGCCTAGAGCTATCCATGCTAAATCTTTTGATAAGTTCTTGAGTATACTTAGTTTGATTGATGAAAATTCCATCATTCATTTGCTTAACTTGTAATCCCAAGAAGAAATTCAGATTTCCCATCATGCTCATTTAAAATTTCTCAGTCATGAGCTTAGAGAACTTTCTGCATAAATCTTCATTGGTTGACCTAAAGATTATATCATCAACATATATTTGAACAAGCAATATGTCATCTCCATACTGTAATCTGAATAAAGTCTAGTCAACTACACCCTTTTTGAATCCATTCTTGATCAAATGATCACACAGGGTGTCATACCATGCTCTTGGAGCTTGTTTAAGTCCATAAAGGGCTTTTCTAAGCTTATAAACCATATCTTCAGCTGTAGATTCCTCAGATCCTGGTGGTTGTTCAACATACACTTCCTCTGATAGTAAACCATTTAGAAATGCACTCTACATCCATTTGATAGACTGTAAAGTTCATATGTTCAACATAGGCTAGAAATATTCTGATAGCTTCTAATCTTGCAACTAGAGCAAAAGATTCATCAAAATCTATGCCTTCAGCTTGACAATAGACTTGAGCAACTAGCCTTGCTTTATTTCTGGTTACAATCCCATCTTCATCAAGTTTATTCTTGAATACCCACCTAGTACCAATCACTTTGTGATTGTTAGGTCTTAGTACAAGTTCCCATACTTGATTTCTCTCAAAACCATTCAATTCTTCTTGTATTGCAATAATCTAGTTTACATCCTGCAATGCTTCATGAATATCTGTAGGTTCTGAAGATGAGAGGAATGTAGCAAACATTGCCTCATGGATTTGTCTTCTGGTCTTTACATGATCAGATATGTTTCCAATTACATGCTCAGGGGGGGTGATCTCTTAACCATTTCAAATCTGGTTCATGTTCTAGTTCTTGATCATTGTTCTCTACAACAATAGATTCACCTACTGCAGACTCATCAAGTCTTATTGTTGGTGTTTCTACTTCTGTTGAAATATTCTCATGAACTAGGTCTTCCATATTCTCTATTGGTGGTAACTCAACTATCACAGTGCCAAAGCCTTTGTTGGTTAAATCTACAGGAGTTTTGATTTCAACGTATGGTTGTTAACTTGTGACTGTAGAGTTGTCTTCCTTAGAGTCTTCAACCAGGTCTTCATGGGGGCTGTGTTGTTCATAAAAAACAACATGATATGATTCTTCTACAATCATTGATCTCTTGTGATACACTCTGGATGCTTTGCTAACATTAGAATATCCTAAGAAGATACCTTCATCTGACTTAGAATCAAAAGTCTCGAGGTGTTCTTTCCCATTATTCAGTATGTAGCATTTACATCCAAATATGTGTAGATAAGAGGCATTAGGATTTCTTCCTTTCCATAACTCATATGGGATCTTTTTGTGATCCTTCACTATCAAGCATCTATTTTGAGTGTAGTATACTGTGCTTGTTGCCTCTGCCCAAAATCTCTTAGGTAGATTTGCTTCCACTAACATTGTTCTGGCTACCTCCTTGAGTGTTCTATTCTTTCTTTCTGCAACACCATTCTGCTGTGGGGTTCTAGCTGCAGAATACTCATGCATAATGCCATACAGTGAACAATACTCCTCAATTACTTGATTTGTGAATTCTGTTCCTCTGTCTGATTTGATCTTCACAATCTTCAAATTCTTTTCATTCTGAATCCTTCTCATTAACTCAGATAACCACTATAGAGTTTCACTCTTCTTTCTTTGAAACACAGTCAAAGAAAATCTTGAGTAATCATCTATCACCACTAGATTATACTTCTTTCCACCAATGCTTACTGGTTCTATGGGTCCAAATAGATCCATGTGTAGTAATTCAAGTACTCTTGATGTGCTTGAGTGTGTCTTGCTTTTGAAAGTCTTCTTGATTTGTTTCCCTTTAACACAGGAATCACACAGATGTTCCTTCCTGAACTTTGTGTTTGGTAGACCTCTTACAAGTCTGTTATTCACAAGTTCATTCATGGTTTTAAAGTTTATGTGATTTATCCTTTTATGCCATAACCAACTAACCTCATTGGAACTGTTAGCAAGAAAACAGGCAGTTTCAGCTGTAGAGTCCCACTTTACAATGTAAACATTCCCTTTTCTAGTTCCTGTCAGTTTTATGGTTTGGAATGCAATATCTTTGACTATGCAAGTGTCATGTGTAAAGTCTACAGTGTAGCCTTTGTTACAGAATTGACTTACACTTAGCAAATTGTACTTTAAAACTTCTACTAGATAAACATCATTAATCTGAACTTTTCCTTTAAGCAAACTTCCTGATCCTTTAGCTGTTCCACTGGGATTATCACCAAAAACAACTTTAGGATCTTTGTGTTCTTTCACATTGATGTGGGATAAGTATCTATCCCACTGTTCATAGCCAAAAGAGAAGGGAAGTAGTCTTCAATCTTATGTTCAACTCTGAGCAGAGCCAGAGTTGGATTGATAACGTGAAAGTCAGGAAAAGTGACTAAGGAAATAGAAGTTATTTAGATAGCAACAGTGATAAATTAAACTCTCATCTCTATGAGAGTTTGAAAAACTAGAAGTCAGAACTGGAAGAGTTGTTCTGATTTATGTGTAAATATATGTTTATTCGATGAAACTTGGATAAGAAGTATCCAAATATCAATAATGCTGAAATGGAGATTCTCTTGTTTAGTGCATAATGAGCACTACTATGAAAATGACGAAAAAATAATCATTCTTATACCAGTGAATCACTATTGGTGACACTTGGCACAAATGGAAACAAACCAAAAAATGGTCCCCTCAAGTGGTCCCATATGATAGTTAGGACATGAGGCTTAGAGATTACAATTGTGTCCTCTAAAGAAGGAGGAGATAAAACTATTCCAATTCATTATAGAAAGATACATATACAATTTTTCACAAAATACTTTTCTGCAATATTCATATATCAATGGTGGCTGACTTGGATATCGGAGGATCAACGCCGGGGTCCTTCCCTGCTTGATTTCTTGTAGATCCTTGCCGGAAAATCTCCAGAGAAGATTACCGGAGCTGGAAAGCTGTTCCAGAGAAGCTCCTACCATCGTCTATATTTGAAGAAGGATTATATTTAGCTAAATACAGGTAAAACTTGATTCATCCCTGCTTAATAAATTCTTGTTGATGAATGTGACATTTTTGTACATATCAACTGGCACCGTCTGTGGGAACATTTGAGCTTTTGCGTGAGTGTTCCTTTCGAAATCATTTTGAATAAAAGAATATGTACAGTATCGACACCATTGTTTGCTGAAAATGAGGAATCTGATTTTACCTTTCCAGGAAGAATTTCATAATAAAAGATATATGTGGGATCTGAGTAGGAAGTATGTTGGGACAATCTGAGTATTTTGATTAGATCCCAAAACCCCTGATGAATTTGCCTAAGTATAATTGTTCAGGTTTGTCTAGATCAGGATAGTCAGGTTAGGAATTCAGTTCAGGAGGAACACGCTGAAGACTGAAGAATATTGGAGTC
>JAPKLY010000846.1:77580-115080 GCA_026898435.1 Prunella vulgaris | reverse complement strand
GAACAATTGATAACCTCATTTTCTGATCCATTAGAAAATTTGATAAATGATTATGTCAATGATAACAGTTCGAAGTTTGATTCCATTCCTATGATTTCACAAGTTTCAAAGCTTAATGAATGGAAACTCAAATTTGAACAATTATTAAAGTCCGAAAAGGCTCCAACCCCGTCAAGCGAGCAACCACCAGTTTTAGAGTTGAAGCCTTTACCATCAAATTTGAAATATGCTTTTTTGGGTGCGAATGATACTTATCCGGTAATAATATCCTCTAAGTTAAGTTATGATCAAGAGCATAAATTATTAGAGATATTAAAGATTCACAAGCATGCGATAGGATGGTCTATATCAGATATAAAAGGAATTAGCCCATTAATTTGCACTCATAATATTTATTTAGAGGAAAATGCTAAACCATCTAGGCAGATGCAACGAAGACTTAACCCTAATGTGAAAGAAGTGGTGAGAAATGAAGTGATTAAGCTATTAGACAATGATATTTTCTATCCTATCTCTGATAGTAAATGTGTAAGTCCTACTCAAGTTGTGCCTAAGAAATTTGGAGTAACTGTAGTAAAAAATGATAAAAATGAATTGATTCCAACTAGGACTGTTACTGGTTGGCGTGTATGCATTGACTACAGAAAACTAAATTTAATGACAAGAAAAGATCATTTTCCTTTACCTTTTATGGACCAAATTTTGGAAAGAATTGCTGGGCATGAATTTTATTGCTTCTTAGATGGATATTCAGGGTATAATCAAATTGCAATTGCACTAGAAGATTAGGAAAAAACATCATTTACATGTCCTTTTGGAACGTTTGCATATCGTAGAATGCCATTTGGATTATGTTCTTTTGATGATTGCTTAATAAACTTGGCTAAAGTCTTAGCCAGATGTGAGGAGAAAAATCTTTTCTTAACTGGGAAAAATGCCATTTCATGGTAACTGAAGGAATTGTGTTAGTCCACATTGTTTCATCAAAAGGATTAGAAGTTGACAGGTCCAAAATTGATCTAATAGCCAACCTACCAACACCAAAATCAGTTAAAGATATTAGATCATTTCTAGGACATGTAGGTTGTCACGCCCTAAAATTCTAAGCATTTCAAATCAGCGGAAGTCTCACTTTTAATTAATTTAATAAAACATTCTTTAGGACGTGCACCCATTTTACTAGCATTAAAATTCTTTTCTTTGAAAATCCTTGTTGAACTAAAATCAAACTTTCACGATAAATTTCTCATTCAATACATCCATAGAAATCATAAAAAAATACCTTGACAAACATTCATAACATATTTCAATAATATTCACTTAACATATTCATAGGAATCACAAAAGTAACATATAACATGCTTCAATAATATTCACATGTGAATTAAACTTATTCTAACATCATTCAACATGTAAGACAACAATTAAATCATGCAATAAAACTTAAATAATTCAAGAACAGTAGCTGGTACGTGAAACTAACGAAAATAGTCTGGGTGTACTCATCAAAACTAGTTGTGTATAAAAACAGTCCACTAACTAATACCAAATCCATTTTCTTTAATACTATTATCTTGCCAAATCATCTAAGGTCTCTAAATACTCAAATAAATCATATTAAACATATTATAAAGACTTGCCACGCAAATTCATTTTTAAAACACTTGAAAAGTTCGTAAAACAAAGATAAAGGACTAATTTTGAGCTGAAACTTTAAAACGATTTTGCTCCTGATTTTATGACCAAAATACTTAATATTTTATGACTAATAAACTGCAAAAATTTCGAAAATAAGCTGGGCATAAATTCGGTAATTTGAAAACAAGAATTTTGAGGACTAGAAACACATAAAGGACTAAAACTGGAACCTCGACTTCTACTAAGTAAAAACTCATGAAATTTGGTCAACATACATTATAAATCATGGCAAACATTCTGGTAAAATTTCATAATTTTGGGAGTTATAAAACTTAACTTATTGATCATGCAAACTAAGGACAATAACTATTATTCTTAAGAACAATTAAACACATAAATTAACACTTAATCATTCGTATAAAATTCAAACCATCAGCTGCCATATTATTAAATAAATTCATCAACTTAACTCCTAATAATCATGCAAATTAACACATAATCAAATAATAATACCTCATATAAATCCATAATAAAAATCCCATAATTCATCAAACCATAATAAATCCTAAATCAAACATCTACGTGTCCATGCACTCAATGAAATAAAACTTGCATACTTCAAATCTTGTGGCAAACATAAAGTGCCGAAAACATTAAATAAAATACTTGCAACTTAAATAAAAGCCTACTTGGAATTTATTAATAAAACTTCAATCCAATAACTTCTTCTTTCTCGCATCACATCCACCTTCCTCCGCATCGCCAATCTCGTCACCTTCACTCTTGAAAATCTGAAAATATAATTCGGTGAAGGGGTGAGCAATTATAAGATAATCACTCCGTGGGGATAGTTTAGTTCGAAGTCTAAATATAAAGGACACAATAACATGTAAACATACCCTTCTTTCTTAACATATGATACGACTTTCGTATCCATTCATTGATGATATAGCTGATCATCCTTAACATTCATTTGACAATATAGCTGATTGTCCATTCATAGATTGATGGTAGTGCTGACCATCCATTCATATTAGCACATAAACACATAATTGCATCAAACTAAATATTTAAAAGTCGAACTATAGTTACCACTTTTCACCGTTTAAACCCCCACCTTTTCTTGACTTTAAAATAGAGAAGTGTTGTACGTTGGCTTGCTAATTCCTTGCTCTAAGAACTCTCGAAAATCTTCCCTCCTTCTACTTCTACAAGCTGCTGAAAAACTGGTCCTCTAACTTCAAAACATGGCCGAATTTGGGTGCTATGGGTGGCTGCCGATTTCTAGGGTGTCTAAGGGCCTTGGGGACTTGATCAATACATATTTATAGAGTTGGAAAAGTATGGTTTGGGGCTGAATAAGGTGTTGGCCGAAATTGCAAGGAAAAGGCAAGAAAATTGGCCCAATATCTTGGTGTATCTCTATTTCCATACTTGGCAACTTATTTCCTTATTTAAAAGATCCTTACTAACTTTTTATTCTTGTGATACTTAACCTTCAAGCATGTATATTCTCTTGCATAAGAATATGACTTATTTCCATAAATAAAGATACTAGAAATCCATGTCTTATACTCTCTTAATTTTCGAAAATTCCTTAAAGTCTAAGACCCATTATTTTCGAAAATACTACTAATACTATCCCAAGTATTATTTAATCCTATTCTTGGTCAAATCCTCATAAAGTCAAATCCCTAAATTTAACTTCCTCAATTACTAACATGCCCTTAATGAATTAATACTTAAGGAAACACTAATCTTAAAGGACTAATACTATAACCTCAACAATAATATTATTCTTCTTTCCTCTAATAATTCGAAACTTAAGTACTATCATAAGAGTCCAATTAATACTAATTGGGACAACTAATACTAAGCAACCAATTTAGAAATACTAAGGCATAACAACTTAAAGGACTAACCTTGTACTCACACAAACTCACGTCTAAACCAAATAATTAAAGGACTAAAAGCTGCTGCCTATGCGGGGTGTTACACAGGTTTTTATAGAAGGTTTATAAAAAGTTTTACCACTATTTCAAGACCATTATGCAACCTTTTATTAAAAGATATAGTATTCGAGTGGAATGACTCTTGTGAAAAGGCTTTTGTAACACTCAAAGAAATGCTCACTTCTACACCTATTATGCAACCTCCTGATTGGACTCTACCTTTTGAAATTATGTGTGATGCTAGTGATTATTCTGTTGGAGCCGTGTTAGGATAGAGAAAAGATAAGAAACCTTATGTGATATATTATGCAAGTAAAACTCTTAATAGTGCTCAAATGAATTATTCCACTACTGAAAAAGAATTACTTGCTGTAGTATTTGCACTAGAAAAATTTAGATCTTGTCTTGTTGGCTCATCTATTGTTGTTTATACTGATCATTCGGCTTTAAAATATCTACTAGCAAAGAAAGATGCAAAGCCAAGATTAATTAGGTGGATACTTTTACTTCAAGAATTTGATATAATAATCAAAGATAAAAAAGGAGTGGAAAATGTAGTGGCCGATCACTTAACCAGACTTACATGTGATGAATCTTTCGAGGTAAGCCCCATAAATGACTCTTTTCCCGATGAGCAATTATTCACCGTGTCTAAAGGTCCATGGTTTGCGGATCTTGCTAACTTTCTTGCGACAGGTCAAATTCCAATTCATTGGAATGCTCAAGATAAAAAGAAATTTTTTAGGGAAGTAAGAAATTTCTTTTGGGATGACCCATAACTTTTTAAGTATTGTCCTGATCAAATATTAAGAAGATGTGTACCAGATAATGAAATTAAAAGCATAATATATTTTTCTCACTCTGAAGCTTGTGGGGGGTATTTTTCAACAAGAAAAACCGCTGCAAAAATTTTGCAGTGTGGATTTTATTGGCCAACACTTTTCAAGGACACATATGAATTTTGTAAATCTTGTGATCGATGTCAAAGATTAGGGGGCATAAGTCGTAGAAATATGATTCCATTAAATCCTATCCTAACTGTTGAAGTATTTGATTGTTGGGGAATTGATTTTATGGGTCCTTTTAATCCACCATCTTTTGGTTATCAATATATTTTGGTTGGAGTCGACTACGTTTCAAAATGGATTGAGGCAATCCCTTGCAAAAATAATGATCATAAAATTGTTTTAAAATTTTTAAAGGAAAATATTTTTTCAAGATTTGGAATGCCTCGTGCAATTATTAGTGATGGCGGTTCACACTTTTGTAACAAACCTTTTGAGAATTTAATGAAAAAATGTGGAATCCATCATAAAGTGTCTACCCCATACCACCCAAACACTAGTGGGCAAGCTGAACTCGCTAATAGGGAAATAAAACATATCTTGGAGAAGACAGCCAACTCAAATCGAAAAGATTGGTCAATCAGGTTAGTAGATGCACTATGGGCTTATCTAACAGCATTCAAAACAATACTTGGTATGTCTCCTTACCGACTTGTCTATGGTAAACCATGTCATTTACCTGTTGAAATAGAACATAAAGCTTTTTGGGCTATTAAAAGGTTTAATTTCAATCTAGAAAAAGCTAGTACTTTAAGAAAATTTCAACTAAATGAATTGGAGGAAATCAGAAATGATGCAGATGACAATTCTATAATTTACAAAGAAAAAATGAAAGTGTTTCATGACAAACACATTGTCAGGAAAACTTTTGAAATAGGGCAAAAAGTTCTTCTATATAATTCTAGATGGAAGCTCGGTTCATTAAGATGATGAACGAGCTAGCAACCCTTGGGAAGGAGTTTCCCAAGAGGGAGGTATCTTCTAAAATCCTGAATTGTCTCCCTGAAAGATGGGACACAGGAGTAATCCTGATGAAAAACACTCAGGATCTTACAAACATTCCTTACTCTCACCTATTCTCAGAGATAAAGGCTCTGGAATTCGACCTCGATAAGAGGAAGAAGAAAGGTGTTGTCAGTGAGGAAGTTAGTGAGGAGAAGACTCCTGAAAAGAAAAGAGCGTGGCTCTTAAAGCTACTCCTGAGCTTGAGGCTGGAACTGGCTCCAAGTCTCTGAAGGACATGAACAAGGATGAGCTAGCCTTGGAGTACAGCCTGATGGCTCGGCGATTCGAGAAACTGAACTCTCGATTCGGAAGGTATAAGAAATTTTATACTGACAGTCGTGATCGCAGGTACTCCAGCCCCAGGAGATCGAGCCCTCGAAGAGAAGAAAGGAGGGGTTCAGATTCCAGGAGGGATCGCAATGAGCCTGAGCGACGAAGAGATGAGAAAAGGAGAGATGATGAGCCCAAAAGATCCAGCTCCAAAACTGAACGATCATCAGGGAGCAGGAGGGAGTCATCTGATAAAAGGTACACTGGCAAGAAGTTTGCTTCTGATGTAGATCAGTGCTACCACTGCAAAAAGACCGGGCATTATCAGTATGATTGTCCGGAGCTCAGTGCTCGTGAGCAAGAGGATCGGAGAGCCAAGAGAGAGCTCAGGGCATCAGACATGAGAGCATTGCTTGCTGAGGACTCCTCAGATTCAGATGGCCCAGGACGCCGGTCCCCTGAACTCTTCTCCGATGAGGAGTATGATGACTTCTGCCTGATGGCAGATGATGAGGTATGTACTTCTGCCTCTTCTCCTGATCACGCACCTGAGTTTCAGATTCAGCAGGAGAACTCGACCTTCAGCTCGCCCTAGAGCAATTGATGGTTGACTTCTCAAGGCTGCAGGAGACTCATACTCACACAGTGGATGTGAATGCAAAACTGAGTGGGGAGAACGATTGGTTAACTGAGTCTCTCAGAGTAAGAGATACTGAGGAAGCCCTCAGATTAGTACATCTTCAGGAAGAGCTACTTCATGCTCAGAACAAGCATGATGAAGCTCCACTGGAGGTAGAAAGACTGAAGGGTGTAATCAGCTCGCTGATTGAGACTCGTGATACTGATCTGTTCCTTGCTCAGGAACAACTGATGATTGAGCGAATTGCTCTTAGAGTAATGTTCGAAACTGAGTGGCAAGCTCGCCTTTGTACTGAGCAAACCGCTTGGGATCTTGAGCTGATCTCAAAAGAGAAAGCTCATGAAGAGTTGGTGCTTCAGTACACCACTGAAATTGAGGCCCTGAAAGAAACCAATGGGCATCTTGAGGTTAAGCTGAAGAAGTTATACACATCCACCCAAATGGTTGATGAGTTAACAAGTTTCTCCCAGCTGACTAATGGTGCTAAAGCTGGGTTAGGCTATGATGCCTCAAAAGACCCAAAGGGCAAAAAGAAGAGAGGTGCTTCAGGGAGCAACTCTCAGAAGAAGTTTGTCCCTGCCCTAACTGATGACAAGAGCTTAAGTGTTGCTCGTCAGGACAAAGGCAAAGGGAAGGAGAAAATTCCTGCTGAACCTGTCAGGCAAAGGGCTGAGAAACCAAGACCTAAACCTAAGGAAAAGGTCAAGGCTTCTCATCCTGAGTCAAGGAAGACAGATCAAGGGAACTCCAAGGCTCAGCCTAGGAATCCTCAATATGGGAAGAATTCTGCTCCTAGCACTTCTCAGGCCCAGCCTAGAAATGCTCAGAGCAGAAGGAACTCAGAACAGAGGAGGCCTCAGGGAAAGCCAAGGACTACTGAGGTCCAGATTCTTCAGACAGGGCACAGAGCCCATCAGGAACATCCTAATCCTCAAAGGAGAAGGACAAACCAGGTGGTCTCTGAAAGCCAACGGAGACCTGATTCTGGTAACACTCAGGTCAGACCTCAAGTGCCAAGAGGTCAGGCCCGAGCTACTCCTTCTTGGGATCAAACTTAGCCCAATGCACCCAGGCCAAGGAGGAATAGGAGGCCCACTCCCAGGAATCAATATAGGGCTCCTAAACCTCAGGCTGACACCCATACATCCTCAACTTCCCAGGCATGAAGGAAGAAGACTGTGTATGTTGATGTTTCAGGGAGACAGGTTTACACTTCTGATGCTATCAGAATTGTTAAACAAATCTGGATCCCGAAGGGTATGGCTGACTCAGTAGGACCCAATACGAGATGGGTACCTGAGGCCTGATTCTTTTCAGGTCGCTACGGGCTACAAAAAGAGGAAGGAGGATCTGATGAAGGACTGGTACTTGGACTCAGGATGTTCCAGGCACATGACCGGATTTCGTGATCTCCTTCAGGATTATATAGCTCAGGAAGGCCCGCAGGTAACCTTTGGTGATAACTTTAAGGGTTTCACTAGAGGATTTGGAACCCTTGTCATTGGCTCTGTCCGTGTACTGAATGTATGATATTTTGAGGGACTGAGACATAACTTACTCTCGGTCAGTCAGTTTTGTGACCGAGGATATAGTGTAGAATTTACATCTAACATGTGTCTATTGAAGGACAAATCTACACTATAGGTTCTGATTACAGGTATCAGGAGGGGCAATGTATATTTTGCTGATTTCAAGAGCAGTCCTCCCGAAACTTGTTTGGTTGCTAAGAGCTCCTCTGAGCTCAGTTGGCTTTGGCATAAAAGCCTGAGTCACTTAAACTTCAAGATTATTAACAAAATTTCTAGACTCTCACTTGTAGATGGTCTACCAAATGAAGTTTTTAGCAAAGACCACGTGTGCGGAGCATGTCAGGAAGGCAAGCAAACCAAAGCTTCATTCAAAGTGAAAGAAGCCTTCTCAACTGTCAGAGTGCTTCAGCTTCTGCACATGGATCTCTTTGGTCCAGTAACTCCTGTCAGCATAAATGGTAGGAAATATACCCTTGTTGTTGTTGATGATTATTCCAGGTACACATGGGTTATTTTCTTGCTGAACAAGAAGGAGACTCAGGTCAAGCTTACAGAGTTACTCAAGCAATTGAGTACTGAACAGGGTCAGAGCATAGTCAGAATCCGATCAGATCGAGGAACTGCGTTTATAAACTCTATTATAACTGACTTTTGTACCAACCATGGTATAGCTCATGAGACTTCTACAGCCAGGACTCCTCAGCAGAATGGGGTAGCTGAAAGAAGAAATCGGACCTTGAAGGAAGCTGCCAGGACCATGTTGGCTGAGTCAGGATTGCCCAAGAAGTACTGGGCTGAAGCAATCAACACTGCTTGCTACACTCAGAACCGATCTATGCTGAACAAACAACATGCTCAGACACCTTATGAAACTTGGAATAAGAGGAAGCCTCGCATCTCTTATTTCCATATTTTTGGGTGTAAGTGTTTCATCCTGAACAATGGGAAAGACCAGTTGAAAGCCTTTGATAGCAAATCTGATGAGGGAGTCTTCTTAGGATACTCCTCAGTCAGTAAAGCCTTCAGGGTGTATAACTGTCGGACCCTTTGTGTGGAGGAAACACCTCATGTTATGTTTGATGAGATTGCATCAGTGCATAGGAAACAGGTTCCGAATCCTGACACTGAGGGGGTTATCAAGAGGATAACAAGACTGAGTCTGAAGAATCCTGAATTCAAGATCAAGCTTGTCAGTGCTCCCAAGGGATGGGATGATGATGATGATGATAAGGATGGACTTCAGGCCAACCCTCAGCTAGCCCCAGCCTCAGAGAATGTTGAGTCTCAGACGGGGGCACAGACTCAACCTGAGGTACGTACTGTCGGTGATGATGCTTCTGCACCTGAGACAGTTACTGAGTCCAACACTGTAGGGGGAAACAATGTCTCTGATATTGGCCGACCTTCAGGAAATGACTCAGTATCCCCTGTTCTTGCTCGTTCCTATTCTTTGCCTATTATTGTCGAGACCAAATGTTTCAGGATTAGGCGAGGGAACGTCAGCAGCTCCCAGTGCTCCTATCAGCAGGAGGCGGTGGCTAGATGATCACTCATTGGCTGATATCATTGGTGATATCAATGAGGGGGTCAGGACTAGGTTGTCCTTTGGTGAGAGCGTTATGTTTTGCTGCTTCCTGAGTGATCAGGAACCTAAGAGCATAGAAGAAGCTCTTGCTGATCCCAACTGGATCCTAGCCATGCAGGATGAGCTCAATCAGTTTGAGCGGGAATCAGGTTTGGGAGTTAGTTGAGAGATCTAGGCGTCAACACGTTATTGGCACCAAGTGGGTCTTTAAGAACAAGAGGGATGAGAAGAATGTTGTGGTCAGGAATAAGGCCAGATTGGTAGCAAAGGGTTACTCTCAGGCTGAAGGAATTGACTATGATGAGACCTTTGCTC
This sequence comes from Prunella vulgaris, assembly GCA_026898435.1. NCBI lineage: Eukaryota > Viridiplantae > Streptophyta > Magnoliopsida > Lamiales > Lamiaceae > Prunella > Prunella vulgaris. The sequence continues at coordinate 105,301 of JAPKLY010000846.1, read as the reverse complement.
CGGTCGCAAGGTTGGAAGCAATCAGGTTGTTTCTGGCATATGCAACATTCAAGAAATTCAAAGTGTATCAGATGGATGTAAAGAGTGCTTTTCTGAATGGTGTACTAAACGAGGAGGTCTATGTGGAACAACCTCCAGGTTTTGAAATTGGAAATAAGGTATATCACCAGAAGAAAGCTCGTTATGGCATGAAGCAAGCTCCGAGAGCTTGGTATGATACATTATCCCAATTCCTGATAGGCCACGGGTTCGTGAAAGGAACAGTGGACAGGACCCTCTTCCGGATTTTCAAAGGGGAGGACATTCTCTTGGTCCAGATTTATGTGGATGACATAATATTTGGATCTCCTAATCTGAAGCTTTGTGAGAAATTCTCCAAGCTGATGACTGGGAAATTTGAGATGTCAATGATGGGAGAAATGAATTTCTTTCTGGGTCTCCAAGTCAGGCAAACTGACTCCGAAAACTTCATAAATCAGTCCAAGTATGCAAGGGATTTGATTCAGAAATTTGGAGTCCAGTCCAGCAAAGTCTCACGTATTCCCATGAACACAAATGAGAAGCTGGATCCTGACAGAGAAGGAGTCTCAGTAAATCAGACTGAATATAGGGCACTGATAGGATCCTTATTGTATCTGACTACTAGTCGTCCTGACATCACTTATGCAGTTGGAGTTTGTGCAAGATATCAGTCTGATCCAAAGAAGAGTCATCTAGAGAGTGCCAAAAAGATACTGAAATACCTGAGAGGTACAGTCAATCTAGGACTTTGATATCCCTCTGATGACAACCTAGAACTGACTGGCTATTCAAATGCAGATTATGGAGGCTGTAGACTTGATAGGAAATCAACTACAGGCACATGCCAGTTTCTAGGGAGTAAACTGATCTCTTGGTTTTCTAAAAAGCAGACCAGTGTTGCAACATTTACTACTGAGGCTGAGTATATGGCGGCAGGCAGTTGTTGTTCTCAGATCCTTTGGCTGAAACAGCAACTAAGAGACTACCAAGTTGAAGCCACTGAAGTCCCAATTTATTGTGACAATAATAGTGCCATTGCCATATCCCAAAACCCAGTCTTACACACAAGGTGTAAGCATGTAGACATCAGACATCACTTTATCAGAGATCATGTTGAAAAGAAGGACATCAGGATGGAGAGAGTCCCTACTGAAAAACAGAGAGCTGACATTCTGACTAAGGCTCTGCCTGAAACCAGATTTGTTGAGTTATCAGTAGAGTTAGGACTCCTTGACCCAGGCTTAGGTGATTCAGTCTGAATCTCTAATCAGAATGAACATGGTCAGGGGGAATGATCAATTACGACTCAGATGAAGGAATCTCAGAGAGAATGTAAATGGTTGTAGGGGGAACATTCAGCTGAAAAGGATGATCAGTATAGACTGACTAAGATTCAGGACACTGAATTCAGGACTTGTCACCCTGATAGGTCACAAGTGGTATCAGTCAGAATACGAATCTGACTGACTGGTATGTTTCCTGATTTTTATCTAGTCATCTTATCTTGCGTGCACTATCCGTGATACTGTTTGCTGTATTGTCAAATCAATTTAATTTGTCAAATGATCCCAGCCATTCATTTAATATTCGGTTATTATTTAATTCAATTTATTTGAATTAAATACGGACATGCTCTAATGTGCATTTAATGCACTGTGGGCGGGAATAGTTTTCGATAAAGTTTGACCAGTTACTTTTGAAAACCGAAAAGGCTCAATGTTTTTCACTTTTTAATCTTGACCATTGAATCTCATAAGTCATTATTTTCAGTGCCATCCGATTTAAACTGAAAATTAGTATAAATAAGGGAAGTGTTCGACTTTGCATTCTTTATGCACCCAAATATTTTCCTAACATATTTTTCTCTGCAACCCAATTTTCTTTAAATTTCCAACTTATTTCCATGGCGTCTCCTTCTGTAGACTCATTCTTCAGAAACCTTTTTCACCTTAGAAATGAAATTCATTGGGAACCGTATGGAGATTTTACCTCCAACCATTCTGATTTACTTCCTGTGAAGGAACTCTTCAACAGTGCAGGTCTCTTGCGCTTCATTTCAGCCAGACCTCACAGACTGCACCCCAGACTTGTTGCTGCCTTTTATCTGAAGATGGCACAGAACAAGGACTCCCAGGAGTGGGAGACATGCATTCCTCTGACTTCCTGTATGAAGAAGAAGGATGGTGAGGAAGAAATGACCAGGAGATGGGTCACTATTAACCTCAGGGAGAAGATTAGGGAGGTTTTTAATCTTCCCCGCTCTGGACGAAGCCCGATTGATTGCGGGTTCGGGAATGAGAAGGATTTTCTCCAGTCCCTATGCGATAGAGATGTCATCCTGAGGTCAGGTCTCAATAAATCAGTCCTGAGGACTGAGAACCGTCATTTCTTCAACCTGAAAAGTCAGAGAGTGATGGGAATTGCCGGAGGATTGGAGCAGATCTCCAGACCGAAGCTTTATACAATGATGGCAATTTCTGACGCCTCAGTGCACAATTTTCACTGGGAGGATTACTTCCTCCAATTTCTGGTTGCTGAGACCAACAAAATCAAGTATTCACCTGACGGTCAGGCGACGTTCGAGGCCAAGATGCACTTTGGCACAAAGATCTCATTGATTTTGGAAACTCTGGATCTCGGGGACGTTGATCAGGCCCAGTCGCTCGAGATTCCACTGAAAATTGACCTCTTCAGGGCTTACTCCGATGATGCTGGCGCAAAAAGGAGACCTCAGACTCAGAAGAAGAAGGCTCAGGAGAGCACGACTGGGAGAGTCAAGGCTCAGGCGAGCAAATCTTTTGAGGCTGACATAGCAAAGCCAGCGGAGGTCAAATCTAAGCCCTCTGGACCCAAGCAACAGAAGCTCAAATTTCTTTATTCAGGGTCAGCAGAGCGAGAGAAAAAGCTTGTGGAAGAGAGAGTTGCTGAAGAAGTTGTTCAGCATACAACTCCGGAAAAGGAACCGGCTCAGGCCGCTCTTGAAATTGCTCCCATCACTTCCGTTCCGGACGTTGCATCCCCTGATCCCGATCAACTGATTCTCGACATCGCCTCAACCTATCAGAGTGTTGAGAAGGATCAGGTGGACCCTGCTCAGGAAGGAGGAGTTGAGCAGGAGGCTGCTGAACCAGTTCAGGCTGAAGCCCCGTGGCCTTTCCCCGCGCCTGATGAGAACACATTGCTGGATTTTGAGATAGTGGCAAGGGGAGGGGCTGCTGAAATGGTGGAGAGAAGGTTTCCTGACCTCTCAGAAGCTCAGAAGGAGGCGGTAGTACAACTTCGCACCTATGCTATGATCAGGAATGCCACATGGCCTGAATTGAGTCAGCTTGGGGAGTTGAGAGGATGGGAGAATATGGCTAAGACTGAAGCTGCCCTCTTTGATCACTTCAACGTGAATTCTTTACATCACCTGATCAAAATGGCAGACTTCATCAGAACTGTCAGACGCATCTACCCCGAGCCAGAACCTGAAAAAGTTGAGAAGGAGAAGAAGGATGAGAGAGAAGAAGTTGTGATTGCTGAAGACATTCAGCAAGGTGGCACTGAAGGAGTCAGTGCACCGGCCGATGATGCACCCCTTGGACCCGGGACTGCGGAGGCTTCAGGAGAGGGTCGAACAGGTCTTATCCGAGTCAGAGGAAACTGGATCACCCTAGCAGCTATGTTCACTGAAAATTCCTCACGAGCACTTGCTAATTGTCACAGAAGAATAACTCTCGTTGAGCGAAAGGCAAGTAGGGTCGATTCAAATTCTGAAGCTCTGAGTAAGAAAATGAAAAGGCCGGACAAAGACCTGAATGAAATGGCCACTGATATGCATGCTGCAATAGATCTTCTTGGAGAAGTCAGAACTCAACATTCACTAGATCTCACTGCTATCTCCGAGCAAGCAAAAGGTGCCATACAAAGCTGCAATCAGATGGTCTCAGATGTGCAAATTCAGCAGGAGAATAAGCTTGCCACTTTTCTTGATCAACAATTGTCTGAAAAAGTTGATCAACTGGTTGATGAAAAGTTGGCCAAACTGAAAGCTGAACTGAAAGAGGAGCTGCTGAATGAGATGTCTGAACAGGAGAAGGATGCAATTGCTACTGCCATGAACAATCGGATGATGAGCTTTGAAGGACGGCTAAAAGCTGAGCACAATTCAGCCGTCGACAAGCTAAGTGTTGGCCTGAGAGGGATGGCCAGGCAGATTGGGCAATTGCAGGGCAAGCAGACTGAGATGGACAGTAAGTTCACATTATTGGCGGAGTCAGTAGACGAAGTTGTCAAACGGATCAATGACGATGATGCCAAAAAGGGGGAAGGAAAGAAGCAAATAGCTGCTGGTAAAGCAAAGAAGAAAATCTTCCCCCCTGAACTGATAGCGGCAGAAAGAAAGAGGACAAGGTCCGTCGCTGCCATCGAAGCTGCTGAAGGTTCAGATCCGAAGAGATTAAGGCCCTCTGAGGATCCTGCTTTGGAACCTTTGTACAAAGAGATGGAGGAACAAATGCAACCTGAGTTGACCACTCAGAAGGAAATGGTGATGACTGAAGCTGAAAAGATAGCAAAGATGAAGTAGATCTCGCTCCTCAGTCAGATCCAGCACTTAAAAGAGTTCAATGAGTATCTGACTTCCCAGGTTCAGAAGAAGAAATCTGTGACTTCCGGATCTCGGATGAAGACTCAGAGGAAAATGGTGGTCAGTTCAGGACAAGGCCCTCCTCCAGTGCAGTTTGTGGAAGACTTCATTCCTATAGAGATGTTGGAGGTATGGATTCCGATCCGGAATAGGTGGGCCTACCTATTCTACGTGGTGGGGTTATGGGACGATCTAACTGAAGAAAAAGACGTCATACTCCATCACTGGATGGCACAGGAGCACCCTAATCTCTGGGCTAAAATAATCAGACATGCTGACACTGAAGGTGTAGAGATCGCTCCTCCGGAATTCATCAAGTACCCTCCTCCACTCTTCAGGAACTCCAAACAACTAGACCGGAAAGCAATATCAGAAGAAGTCGTCAGAGTAGGACGCGCTGCCGGGGCTGTTGGTGATCGGAACAGGATGAAGTTGGTCCTGAACCGAGTCTTGGAGATGCATGATATTCCACACGCTGTATGGAATAAGGATGAAGACTAGATCAGGAGCTAGTTGTTCAGGAATTTGTAATAGCTTCAGGATAACTGTAATTCTATATCAATCAATGAAGTTATTTTATTTTTCCTGAGTACAACTTCTTGTTGACTCCTGAATTTACTTTTCTGAATCCTTATCAAGAACTGTACTAACCCATTCCTTATTTTCATCTTATAGACTAAGTACCTAGTTTGTCAGGTGGTACTGAGTTGTTCTCACTGACTAGGTCAGTTGATTGTATAGATGAATAGGATTTTGCTTAAGGGTTTTGGCATCATCAAAAAGGGAGAAATTGTTGGGACAATCTGAGTATTTTGATTAGATCCCAAAACCCCTGATGAATCTGCCTAAGTACAGATGTTCAGGATAGTTAGGTTAGGAATTCAGTACAGGAGGAACTCGCTGAAGACTGAAGAATATTGGAGTCGACCCAATTTACTGAAGTCTGAAGTGTAATTCATCCTGAAGGAATCAGTCAGTCTTGCTGAAGATTGTCTGATCTGAAGCTGAAGATTGAAGCCTGATGATCCGTCCTGAAGTCAATCCTGAAGTACCATTGACTGATGTTTCTACTGAGTACACTAAGCATACTCAGGACAGAACTTAGTCAGTGAACCATATAAGTCCAAAGCCGAAAGGTTACACATACTGGGCTGAATAATCTATCAGGCTGTGCTGAAGACACATAAGACCTGACTCGGACAGTAGTTCAGATCACCTGAACCATGTATGTCCAAGGCAAAAAGGTTATTTATGCTATGGGGCAAGAGACAAAGAGAATGTCAGTAAGACTCCAATGAAGACAAACATTCAGACTGAGTTATTCACAAGAGACTCAGAGTATTGAATGTACGAGGAAGGACAAATGTTTGAAGGTCAACTAGCCGTTAGAGCGGAGAGCCAATGATCTTTTGACACGTATGTACGGAGTCTGCGCACATTTAATGCGGCATTTAATGCGTCTCAAAAGTTGCAGGCGATGGGACAACTTGCCAGAATAAGCATGGCGGTTAGGTCAAACAATATTTCTAGCCTGCAAACACCCTAAAATAGGAAAGATTTGATTAGATCTCCTCCAACGGATCTATTTTGAATCTTGCCTATAAATATGGAGAACCTTGCACCCATTCAAGGTTAACGGGAAATTTCCAAGAGAAAACTCTCAAGAATCCAAGCTCTCAAAGCATACTATAAGCAACACTCACTCTATATTTGCTTAGATTGATAGCTCTAATATTTAGCATTATTTTGTATTACTAGAGCTATCTTAGTTGGAAACCAGAATACCAAACCACTCAAGGTGTGAGATTGGTTGGTTAGAAGGACTGGGACTTGTAAAATGCCCAGGGGTCAGTTCCTAAGAGAGGAAGTTGGCTACTCGTGTCCCTTGGCACGTAAAACTAAGCACCTATCCTCAGGGTTTTGAGGATAGCTTCCTGTTAAATCAGGCCGTGGACGTAGGAGTTGGTTATCTCCGAACCACGTTAAAAAGACCCTTGTGTGCTGATTTACTGTTTTGTTCTGGATCATAATTGTCATCATAATAAACTGAACATTCTACATTGTTTTATCCTCAGGACTGAATCAATCATCCTGAATCTGAATACGGTGCACTCAGTCCTAACCTCCAGTTTACTAAGCAAGTTCAGAGAAAATGTTTTCAGAAATTAAAACGAGTAGAATCTAAGGGCTCACTTTCCGCACGTACTCTAGCTCACTGAGATAGTAGTCCAACTGACTGACTTCCAAGCAGTCAGTAGGTTTGTTATCTCTACTGAGCTTCCGAGCACATTACTCACACTCAGCTTATCTGACTCGTTACTGAACTGTCCCTGCTGTCCCTGTGGACCTTCAGCATACTGAGTAATTCTGGAAATCCTGACTGAGAGTGTAATAGCATTTTTCTGAGTCTTTCAGAAAAATCTGACTTCAGTGTATTCCCCCCCATACACTGATCTTACTCGTTTCGAGACCAACATTAACTTTTACGGATGATTACTCAGGATATGGGTATGTTTACCTTATGCGGCGCAAATTGGAGACCTTTGATAAATTCAAAGAGTTCAAAGCCGAGGCTGAGAAACATAGGGGAAAGAGTATCAAGTTCCTACGATCGGATCGTGGGGGCGAATACCTCAGCAATGAATTTTTGACCTACTTGTCAAATGAAGGGATAGTATCCCAATTGACCGCACCCGGTACCCCTCAACAAAATGGGGTTGCGGAAAGAAGAAATAGAACTCTTTTAGAAATGATCAGATCTATGATGAGTTATTCGGAGTTACCCAAGTCATTTTGGTGCCATGCCTTGGAAATAGCGGCTCACATTCTAAACTTGGTGCCATCCAAATCGGTTCCTAAAACTCCCACAGAATTGTGGACCGGGTGTAAGCCTAGTTTGAGACACATAAGGATTTGGGGGTTTCCGGCATATGTGTTGGATAAGGAAGCCGAAAAATTGGATCCACATTCAGAATTGAGGTTGTTTATAGGATACCTTAGAGGAACGAATAGGAGTTTGTTCTATAGTCCCAAGGACCAAAGAATCGTAATTAGTACGCATTCTAAGTTCTTGGAAGAAGACTATGTGAACAATAGAAAGCCCAAAACTGAGATTACCTTATATGAAATAAAAGGGCCTAATCCTATACCAAGGGTACAAGTTGATGTACCACGCGACACACCAACACAATCGGAGCCTCGTCTTAGTGGGAGGGTTTTTAGACAACCCGAGAGATTCATGTTCGTGGGAGAGTCATCTGACTTGGTCCCCGGGGAAAATGAATTAGACCCATGGACATACGACGAAGCACTCCAAGACAGGGATGCAGATTCTTTGCAAACAGCAATGAAAGCTGAGATGGGGTCTGTGCAAATGGCTGTCAAGACAGCTTTCCTTAATGGAAGTCTTGAAGAAGAAATCTATATGTATCAACCCGAACGCTTTATTGAAAAAGGCCAAGAGCACCTTGTATGCAAGCTTAAGAGTTCTATCTAGGGACTTACGCAAGCATCGTGAGCTTGGAATCACGGTTTTGATAAAAGTGAATTTGAGAGTTGTGTGTACAAGAAGTGTGTCGGAACTGCCGTGGTATTCTTGATACTATACGTAGAAGACATTTTGCTCATTGGAAACAATGTGGAGGTGTTATCAGACGTGAGGGTATGGTTGTCAAATCAGTTTTATATGAAGGACTTAGGGGAAGACGGTCATGTCTTAGGGATCAAGATTACTCAAGATCGCAAGAAAAGAATGATCGGCTTATCGCAAGCTTCATACATAGATACTATTTTGAAATGGTTTAGCATGCAGAATTCCAAGAAAGGTTTTGTACCTTTTAGACATGGAATTCATCTATGAAAAGAGATGTGTCCGAAGACACAAGAAGAGATAGATTGCATGAAAGACATCCCATATGCTTCGGCAGTTGGAAGCCTCATGTATGCTATACTATGTACGAGACCGAATATCTGCTTTGTCGTAGGCATGGTAGCACGATATCAAAGTAACTCCGGGAAAGAGCATTGGACGGCTGTTAAATACATTTTGAAATATCTCAAGTGAACTCGAGATAGAATGTTGGTTTATCAGTCAGATAGTCTAATCCCCGTTGGTTATTCGGACTGAGATTTCCAATCAGATATAAATTCCATATAGATCTACCTCGAGTAATTTGTTTCGTTTGGGGAAGGAGCCATGATATGGTGAAGTGTGCATCACTGATTCTACCATGGAAGCTGAATAAGTAACTGCTTATGGAGCAGTGAAGGAATCGGTTTGGCTCAAGATCTTCCAAGTGCACTTGGATAAAATTCCGAATTTGTCTAGCATTGTAATGCTAGGGCAGTTGCAAATTCAAGGGAACCAAGAGTCCACAAGGCCAACAAACACATTTAAGGATATACAATCTTATACGAAATCGTTAAGAGAGGAGATGAAGATATGACAAAGATCGTATTGGAAGACGACCTAGTTAATCCTCTCAAAAAGTGTCTGCCTCTATGTACATTCGAGAGACATGTGGGAGGAATGAGAGTCAAGTGTGTTGCCAATCTGCTTTGTGTATAAGTGGGAAAAATTATTAGGACATGTGTAGTACTTAGATATGCTGTAGTATACTTAAAAGCAGACTTTGAGTATAAGTGGGAGATTGTTAGGGTTATACTAGAAAGTATGCGTTTACTTTGTATAAATAAATTGAATCTTTTGCTTTATCTGAAATAAATATTTTATCACTGTGCTTTAGATAAATATGAATGTTATTTATTTATTGCAATCCGTTCATATAATAGTACAAGTTACACTATAGATAAATGTGGTGATCCCTGGATAACTCACAGAAAGATCACATTATCAGTTTCTTGTAACAAGTACTAATGTTGGGACAATCTTGGTATTTTGATTAGATCCCAAAACCCCGGATGAATTTGCCTAAGTATAGTGTTCAGGATAAAATAGCTCAGGATAGTTAGGTCAGAGATTCAGTACAGAAGGACCATACTGAAGACTGAAGAATATTGGAGTCGACCCAATTTACTGAAGTCTGAAGTGTAAACCATTCTGAAGAAGTCAGTCAGTCTCGCTGAAGATTGTCTGTTCTGAAACTGAAGATCGAAGCCTGCTGATTCTTCCTGAAGTCAATCCTGAAGTACCATTGTCTGATGTTTCTACTGAATACACTAAGCATGTTCAGGACAGAACTCAGTCAGTGAAGAGTAAGTATTACCTATCAGGCTGTGCTGAATGCACATAGGACCTGACTTGGGCCTTGGTTCAGTTTACCTGAATCCTGTAAGTCCGAAGCAAAAAGGTAACACATACTGAGCTGAATAACCTATCAGGCTGTGAGGAATGCACAGTGGACCGGACTTAGGCTGTGGTTCAGAATACCTGAATCTTGTCAGTCCAAAGAAGAAAGGTTATTTATGCTATGGGACAAGAGACAAAAAGAATGTCAGTAAGACTCCATTAAGGCACACGTTCAGACTGAGTTATTACAAGAGACTCAGAGCATTGAATGTACGAGGAAGGATAAATGTCTGAAGGTCAACTAGCCGTTATAACGGAGAGCCAATGATCTTTCAACACGTAAGCACGGAGTCTGCGCAGCATTTAATGCGGCATTTAATGCGTCTCAAAAGGTTGCAGGTGATGTGACAACTTGCCAGAATAAGCATGGCGGGTAGGTCGAACAGTATTCCTAGCCTGCAATCTACCTAAAATAGGAAAGATTTGATTTGATCTCCTCCAACGGATCTATTTTGAATCTCGCCTATAAATACGGAGAACCTTGCACCCATTCAACGTAAACGGGAAATTTCCAAGAGAACTCTCAAGAATCCAAGAACACAAAGCATATCATAAACAACACTCTGCAATTAAATTTCCCTAGTGTTGTAGTAGGATTCGCTCTGTATTTGCTTAGATCGATAGCTCTAATATTTAGCACTGATTTGTATTGCTAGAGCTATCTTAGTTGGAAACCAGAATACCAAACCTCTCAAAGTGTGAGATAGGTTGGTTAGAAGGACTGGGACTTGTAAAACGCCCAGGGGTCAGTTCCTAAGAAAGGAAGTTGGCTATTCGTGTCCCTTGGCACGTAAAACCCAAGTACCTATCCTCAGGGTTTTGAGGATAGCTTCCTGTTAAATCAGGTCGTGGACGTAGGAGTTGGTTTTCTCCGAACCACGTTAAAAAGTCCCCTGTGTGCTGATTTACTGTTTTGTTCAGGATCATAAATGTCATCATGTTAAACTGAACATACTGCATTGGTTTTAACTTCAGGACTGAATCAATCATCCTGAATCTGAATACTGTACACTCAGCCTTAACCACCTATTTACTAAGCAACTCAGAGAAAACGTTTTCAGAAACTAAAACGAGTAGAATCTAAGGGCTCACTTTCCGCACGTACTTTGACTCACTGAGATAGTTGTCCAACTGACTCGCTTCCGGGCAATCAGTAGGTTTGTTATCTCTACTGAGTCTCCGGGCACTTTACTCTTACTCTGCTTATCTGACTCGTTACTGAACCGTCCCTGCTGCCCCTGCGGACATTCAGCATACTGAGTACTTCAGGGATTCCTGACTGAGTACGTTGGAGCATTTTTCTGAGTCTTTCAGAAAAATCTGACATCAGTGTATCCCCCCCCCATACACTGATCTAACTCGTTTCGGGACCAACAACTAATTTCACAACCTAGATGGGATTTGAACACCCCATTGGTAAACGGTTGATGTGTAGATCCCAGATTGGCTTATCTTGACCAAGGGATTGCAATAGTGCATGATGATGCATTGAAGAGGACCTACAGAGAGGTAATTCTTCCGTACTGATTTATGGGATGAAGAATTAGCCCTCAGTGGTCGTTTATTTCTAAACCTCGGTCCCTTAAATAGGACTGTGTGTGATCCGTACGTGGCACTTTCATTTGTTATGGGTAGAGAGTCAATAAGACTCAATACTTTACATCTTGGGTGACGCCATTGAGAACATGACAGTTGCTAAGATTTAATGAAGAGGAACGTGTGCTTGGAGAGTCTTGCACGATTAGTCCCCTTGGTGGGCTCTAAACGTTCGTCATGCTAAATCTTGCAAGTGGAATTTGTTTCCGGTATGATGATAAAGAAGAGCTGTCCTTACTCCAAGGATAAGATGTTAAATTAGTTAAAGCGTTCAGTGGCTTGATTAATTAACGGACAAGAAAATCTTAAACACGGGAAATAATGACCGGGAGCCATATGATTGTAATATGGGTTAAGATGGATACTGCAATATTAATCCTATAGTGGAGTGAGATTAATGTTAATGGGTTGAATGACATTGGGCTCAATGTTAGAATTCAAGGCCCATTAGGAGGTCCAATCTTAATTCTCCTAATGGCCCCTCAAGTAGCCCAATTAAATGTCCAACAATTGACAAGGTGTTTAAAATAAAATAAATAATTTTGGGGCCCAAATGATTGAGTTTTTCGAAAATTATATATATATTAATATATGAGAGATTTTATGGAAAATAGATATGAATTTTGAATACAAGAATATCTAATAAAATCAAGATCTCATGGAATTAAATATATATCTTTTTTTTTTCCGAAAATTATATGATTGAGAATATCAAGAATTGAATATTTGATATTCAAGATTATCAAGTTTAGAATATTTGATATTCATGATAATCAAGATTTGAAATATTACATATTCAAGATATTCAAGATCTTGTATTCTCACTATAAATATGAGATGATACAAGACTTCATATTCATTCTTGTGAGAGGGTAATTTTCGAAAATTACTAGTGAGTTAGGCAACATAATTATTTTCTTCCTTGTGTTGTCATTATTCGCGTGGCCTCCCACTGGGTGCACGAATAAAGACAAGGGAATACTTGAGAAGGCTTTTGGGTTTATCAAATTGAGGGTCTCAAGAAGGATGCCTTCAAGTTCATTGTTGATACTTCGGCTATAGAGGATCTCAAAGGACGCCTTTGATCTCAACAGCCTTGCGAAAGCAGCTCAACTAAATAACGCCTTTTGTCTCAGAAACTGCCTTTTTCTCCAAGAGTTATAATTCACTAAATCCCTTAGTTCCGCATGTTTAGGGCTTTACGTGATATTATATGTTCATATGTTTTGCATGCAAAGCCTGTTGTTGGGTATACAATTATTTGATTTAATTATGTTTAAATCATGATATTAATTGTAGGCTTAAATTTGTATTTAGCGTAAAACAACATGATGTGACTCTTCCACAAGCATTGATTTCTTATTAAACACTCTGAATGATTTGCTTACATTATAATACCCTAGGAAGATACCTTCATCTGACTTAGAGTCAAATGTTTTGAGGTGTTCTTTTGCATTATTCAGTATGTAATATTAGTATCCAAACATGTGTAGATAACAAATGTTTGGAGTCCTTTATTTCCACAATTCATATGGAGTCTTCTTATGATTCATAAGAATCAAGCATCTATTCTGAGTATAGCATGCTGTGCTTGTTGCATCTGCCCAAAGTCTCTTAGGTAGATTTGCTTAAACTATCATTGTTCTGGATGCCTTCTTGAGTGTTCTATTCTTCCTTTCTGCAACACACCATTTTGTTGTGGGGTTCTGGCTGTAGAATACTCATGCATAATGCCATATAGTGAACAATATTCTTCAATAACTTGATTTGTAAACTCTGTTCCTCTGTCAGTTATGATTCTCACAATCTTCATGTTCTTTTCATTCTATATCCTTCTCATCAACTTTGGTAATCTTTGTAGAGTTTCACTCTTCTTTCTTAGAAATACTGTCCAAGAAATTCTTGAGTAATCATCTACTACTACAAAAGTGTACTTCTTTCCACTATTGCTCACATGTTCTATAGGTCCAAATAGATCCATGTGCAGTAGTTCAAGTACTCTTGAGGTGCTTGAATGAATTTTGCTCTTGAAAGTCTTCTTAATCTGCTTCTCTTTAAAACAAGCATCACATAAATGTTCCTTCCTGGACTTTGTGTTTGGCAGACCTCTTACTATTCTGTTATTCACAAGCTCATTCATGGTTTTGAAGTTAATGTGATTCATTCTCTTGTGCCATAACCAACTAACTTCATTGGAACTGTTAGCAAAAAAACAGGTAGTCTCAGCCATAGAATCCCATTCTACAATGTAGACTTTCCCTTTTCTAATTTCTGTCAGTTTTGTGGTTTGGATTTCAACATCTTTGACTATGCAAGTATGATGTGTAAAGTCTATTGTATAACATTTGTCCCAAACTTGACTTACACTTAGCAAGTTATGTTTCAGACCATCTACCAGGTAAACATCATTTATCTTAATCTTTCCTTTGTATAAGCTTCCTGCACCTTTAGCTATACCACTGGCATTGTCACCAAAAATAACTTTAGGACCTTTGTGCTCTCTTATGCCTTGTAACAAACTTTTATCTCCTGTCATGTGTCTTGCACAACCACTGTCTATGTACCAAAACTCTTTCTTAGTGGTTGTATTTTGTCCCTCTTCATCTTTAGCCATAAGACAGATAAGGGCTTCTTCATCTGAATTAGTTGAGTCAGTGTCTTCCAAATCTGCAATTGACTTTTAAGAAGAAGAGGGACCTTCTTCCTAGTTTTTATCAAACTCTAAAAGAAGAGTTCTAATTCTCTCCTTGTCAAACCTTTTCTTCTTTTCTTTTCTGACTTTCTTTTCTTCATCTGTATACTTCTCCGCCTTGGGGTATGGACAATCCTTGATGTAGTGTCCTGGCTTTCTGTAGTTGTAACACAAATAAGTTGAGTTAGGTGTTGTAAATTTCACCTTATCTTCTTCTTTTGGTGTGTACTGCATCTTCTTAGTCCACTTCCTAAACTTCTTAAGCTACTTTATAATAAGAGTCAAGTCTTCTTCATCAGAATCTGCAGCTGCATGGTTGTCAGCTACTAGAGCTGTAACCTTTGCACTGTCAGGTTCTTTTCTTCTATATATGTCAAATTCATAAGCCTTCAAATCGGAAAAGAGTTCAAAGGTGGATATCTTTGATAAATCCTTTGATTCTCTCATGACAATAACTTTCATGTCCCATTCTGAAGGTAATCCTCTAATAACATTCATATTCATTTCTCTCTATGAGTATTCTTTACCAAGTGAGTCTAGCTCATTGAGTATCTCAATGTGTTAAGTACCTTGGTCTAGATTTTGATGTGTGCAAAAAATATGTTTATATGGAATTATAATCTAACACTTGATCTAAGGAAATTGGTTTGGAAAGTTATGGTTATGTAAGAAAAGTCTGCAGCTGCATATTTGATCAACCTACAGCCAGACATGATCTTATAGCTGTAATGTTTCTTCAACCAGTTTTTGTTACTTTCCGGACTCTACAGCTGCAAGGTTGAAGACCCTGCAGCTGAGGTGACCGTTTGAAGAAAGAAGTACAAATCCAAGTTTAAATGATGATTATAAAGACCCTTAAGCTCAAATTAGTGTAGCACTTATGCACTCACTATAGAGTACTTAAGTGGAGGTTATTTCAAAGATTCTGGAGGATAATGAAGATTATTTTGAAGACAGCCAGAATTCTGAGAAAAGGATAATTAGTACAATCAGTACCCTATTTGAAGGATGATGACCACTTCACACATGCCTATAGAAAGATAGGAGCCTTATCCTGAATTCAAATTTGAATTTCCCAACGGATAAGTCACACCACTCAATCTATAAATAGAAGATGTTCTCAGAGGAAGCAACAACAACAACCTGCGCGTATAAGCATTCAACCTGAGCAAAGTCTACAGCCAACAATTTCTGAGAGTGAGTGTTTTCATTGTGATTCATAGGATAGTTGGTTAGGATTCTTCTTAGAAAGAATCACTCTTTGTTGTTTTTCCCTCACTTGTTTTATTATTTCTACTTAGTGTAGATATCTCTGTGTGAGGTTTTTGTTTAACTCTTAGTGAGTTATATTCTGAGTCAATAGGATAGTGTCTCTTTTTAGAATAGGAATCTGAGTGAACCTAGTTCTAAGGGGGAACTATTTGTATTTATCTTTGTGATCCATTCTTAGTGAATTTGGCACCTAAGTGGTGTAACAGTGGATGTAGGTTATCTTTTTCATAGACACTAAACCACTATAAATACTGCCTATTTACTTACTGTTATTTATTTTTTGTATTGCATATTATTTATTTGTTACATTCATCATTCTTTTAAAATCTAGTGCATAAAAACTTTGTGTTTTTCACAAAGAAACTGACTCTACAGATTTAGACTTGTCTAAGTTACTCAGCTGTTAAGTTTGTTTAAATTATTTTTCATTAACACTCACTTATTTTCTGCTGCACATTTAAGTATTCTCAATACACTCTCAAGTGTGAGAGTCCCTCTAATATTTTGTCTACAAGTTGTCTATTTTAATTTGCAAGTTTTATAACTCTGCAGCTGTAGACTTATCTTGTCCATATCTGTATCCTTTGTGGTCCATAAAACCTCTTGTAGTCCAATTGTTTTTGAACTTTTAGAGGTTACTGTAAGTTTCTAGAATCTCCTCTTTTGAAAAAGTTTGAAATTTTGATTTTGGACTCAAGGTCTATTCACCCCCCCTCTAGACCTTGATCACTAAATCAGGACCCAAAGAAAGGGTACCTAAAGCTTGAGTTTTAATTTCAGGCAGACTCTAGCCTAATAGAGAGGGGAGAAGCCAAGGGCCATGTCTGGTACATTGATAGCGGATGCTCAAAGCATATGACGTTCAAAAACTATCTCCTCTAGGACTTTGTGACGCTTGATGGCCTAGAATTGTCTTCGGTGACAACAATTTTGGAGTCACCAGAGGAGTTGGTACTCTGCTGATCAAAGGAACAAGAGTTGAAGAAGTCTACTATGTAGATGAGCTGATGCACAATCTTCTGTCAGTATCCCAATTCTCTGACAAGGGATATTCAGTAAGATTCTCTAAAAACTCTTGCCTTGTTATTAATGATTTAAATGAGCAGGTACTACTAACTGGCCTCAGAAGAGGTAAAAGATTGTGAAGTATTTGAAGGGTACTTCCAATCTGGGCCTCTGGTACCCAACTGATGACAATTTTCAGTAGAGTGGGTATTCAAATTCTGAGTATGGAGGGTGCAAGATTGATAGGAAGTCAACCTCAGGCACTTGTTAGTTTCTAGGAAGTAAGCTGATCTCTTGGTTCTCCAAGAAGCAGACCACAGTAGCTACTTCCACAACAGAGGCAGAGTACATGGCTGCTGGTAGCTGTTGCTCTCAACTGCTCTGGATCAGACAACAGCTGAGGGACTACCATTTGATCACAGAAGAGATACCTATCTTTTGTTATAGCACAAGTGCAATAGCCATTACTCAGAACCCAGTTCTCCATACCAGATGTAAGCATGTGGACATAAGACATCATTTCCTTAGAGACCATGCTGAGAAGAGAGACATCAGGATGGAGAAGATTCACACAGAGAAGCAGAGAGTAGATGTTCTTACCAAGCCTTTGGCAGAGGTAAGATTCAGAGAATTGGTAGCTGAGTTAGGTATGGTAGATGGAGGAGCAGTTCTTTAGAAAGGGAGAAAAAGGTTTTCTAGGTAGTCAGCTGGTAATCAGCTGAGGGGGAATCTACTGAGGAAATCAGCTGACTTTACATCAGCTGATCTGGTATGTCTTCTTATGCTTTCTTGTTTCTTTTTCTATCTTGTTACTTCTAACTTGATACATGTATAAGTCAAGAGAGTAAGACAAGGCCAAGTCCCTCCAGCTAAGTCATATCAGCTGATACCAGATGAGCAGAAGTTTTTTTATGGAAGATGACTCTTATCAGCTGTTATTGCCACGTCAGCTATTTGATAAGTTTTCTCTTTCTTTGTTTTTCAAATTTGTTTTAAAAACTAATTTGATAAAATCTTTTCAAAAATCCGATAAATCCCTAATTTCTAAAATTGATTTTAGAAAATTGAAAATCAAATCTTTTCACTTTCGAAAATTTGGGGATTTATTACATTTTCCAAAATAAAGTGTCAGTGGTAATTAATTTCTCACCGCCAAAATTACATCACAAAAGTTTTTAATCATTACCTTTTTACCAAAAGGCGGAATTTTTGGCGGCCAAAAACCATTTTCGAAACCTGACACTTACGCATCACCCATATAATTCGCAAAGGTCACTTAATCTGGACCCTTGATTTATGTGATGTAATATACCAATCCACGATCTAAATTGATCGGTTTTATTTTGGAAAAACTGCTCATCTCCTCCAATCTGTATAAATACCCTTTAACCCTCTTTCTAAAAACCTTTCCGCTCCGAAATTTTCCTATCTTCTCTATTTTCTTGTCTGTAAATTCAAAAAGATGTACGTCGAGATGTGTGTTGACTACGATACAACACGGGTTCTAGAGATTCGAGAAATTCTAAATCTCCTCCAACATCATAATCTCTAAACCTTCATATCCATGATGCCACCCGACCACAAGACCCTGAACTACTATGCTTTCCAGTTTCTACTCAAAGCCCAGTTCAGTCCCAACACCATTGGTTCTCTTGTTGATGGTGAAACAGTAGTCTTATCCAAGGATGTTGCTGCTCAAATTTTTAGTATCTGTGCCTCTAGTGTTCAACCCCACACCTACAAAGAGGCTGATTATTTGACTACATTCAAAACAATGGCGTGGAGGAGCCAGCGGGACAAAACCACAAATCTGAAGAAAAATATGTTAAGGAGGAGGTTCAGGTTTTTAATGGATGTGGTGACCAAGGTCATCCCTGCAGAGCAGGGGAGTTTGGATGCCCTAACGAAACTTCGCCTTATTGTGGCTTGAACAATCTTAGATGGAGTTCCAGCAGATTGGGTAAGTCTGCTATGGTTTCGCTTGGAGCAGGAGTCCAGGAGATGTGTTGCTGAAGTAGTGAACGGTCAGCAGATATACAGGCTGAACTCAAAATGTTCTATGGCTAACAAGATTACCATAATCTTGAGGCATCTGCTGCCAGAGCACATGTGGAATGGCGAGTGGATTGTTGACTACAATCACACCAAGTTCCTTAGGGGAAGCAATCTCGATGTCATTGGACCTGTTGATTCAGATTCTGTAGCTGACCCAGTACCAGTTGCTCAGGGTCCTTCTGCTGGTGTCAAGAAGAAGCAGAAGAGAAAGGCTGCTGAGCCTGCTGCTAGGGTTGAGAGGAGAAAGAAGTCCAAGAGGGATGTTACACCTGTTCAAAGGAAATTGTCCTTTGATGAGGATGATGATGAGGATGATACTGCTCCTCTGAGCAGTTTGAAGAAGAAGTCTCCAGCTGCTACCTCATTAGCTCTAAAATATAGTCTGCTGGTAGATGAGCCAACTGATGAAGAAGTGGAACCATCAGAGGAAGAGTCAGCAGAGGCGACTAGTTCAGAAGAAAAGCCGGCTTCTGATTCTGGTGAAGAAGAGGAGGAGTCAGAAGAGCCATCAGTCACTGAGACTGAAGTAATACACTCCTCCGAGGAGGCACCATCAGCAGACTCACCTATCGCAGCCGATCTCATCCGGTCAGCTCAACCCTCTCCCTCATCTGAGCCCCCACATTCACCTTCACAACCACCTTCCACTCATGAATCCCCTTTATCCCAACCTTCTACACACTCCACACCTCCAGCTGACCCTTCTCCCTCACAAAATCCAGTTGGCAATGAACCTGAGGAGATAGCTACCTTTGGTGAGCCATCAGCTGACCCCACACCTCCTACCCAAGATCCCATAAACTTAGAAAACCCTAACTCCCCCACTGAACTTGCCCAAAACGCCAGACTATCCCACCTCCGATCCAAAGGGCCCATCAAACGTGGCATGGTCATTACTGCCCATGCTCATCTTGCCCTTTACATCCTTGAGATCACCAACTCCCCAGCCCATCAGGATCTGCTGGCTGATGGCCTTGCATGGGCACAATCAAGAGAAGGCCCAGTCACTTTCCTTGTTGAGTTGTTGAAGGAGATGGGTGAAGCTACTTTTACCTACTGGGAGGAAATCTTAATGGATGCCTTGGAGGTTAAGGCTCCATCTCAGCTGACTACACCGGTAGAACTTCGCAAGGTTGCACGGGCTCTGCTGCTCAAGGATGGAGTGGCCTTGGATTGCCCAGAAACAGTGGAGTCAGAATTCATTCCTCCAGCAGAAAATTTTGAGATATGCCCAGCTGATCAGGTAACTCCTGATATTATAGATCAAATGAAGGCTTATTTTGATGATCATATCAGGGAGGTCAAGGCGACTCTGCTGGCGGCCAAGACTGCTGCTCCCTCACTGATAGAAAAGCATGTCCACCAAGTCCTGCTGGATCACAGGAACAAGTTGAGGGAAAGTCTTGAGGATGGTCTTTATGTCACCAGAAAGGAGCTGTACTTCACTCGCAAGAGGTTTGAAGAAAAGGCTCAGGCCTTCACTGATGATGCCACAACTGCCCTCTCTGCTGAGTATGACAAGATCAGGCTCCTTACTGGAAATCTGGAGAAATACTTGGCTGATTGCAAGGATAGTCAAGCAGATCTCAAAGCTGCTATTGAGAAAATTCCCACTTCACTTCCCTCTTCTTCTGCTTTTGATAATATCAAAAAGGGGGAAGAGAAGAACTCAACTGATATTGCTGCCTTGCAAGCTGAGACTGCAAGTTTGTAGGCTGAGATGACCTTGCTGAAGGATCTGCTGGTAGAAAATAATGGTATTCTATCTGCCAGGATCCAGAATGTTGAAGATTATATCAATGAGAGGAAGATCGCCCAGCAGAAAACTCAAGAGCTGAGAGATCAGAAGATAGCTGAAGCTATGCAGAGGCAAGAGGAGGCTGCTGAAGCTAGGGAAAAGCAGAAATGGGTTATGAACACTGAGCTTGATGAGAAGCTTGCTAAGGAATTGCAGCTTGCTGAGAAGGAAACTCCAGAGCAGAGGAATAAGAGACATGAAAGGGAAATGAATGATCAACTGGAAATGAGATATCAGAGGAGGTTAAAGAAAGAAGGTAAACTACCTCAGTCCAGAATGAAGAAGGGTGGAAAGTATGTGAGAGATCCCAATGATCCTCTTGTGGATGGTCCGATAGAGATGTTCTGCAAGGATATGTCGTTTGACCAGGTTGACATGTGGAAGACAATATAGGCAAGGGCCTTTAACCAATTCTATGTGCTCATAGGAGAAGATACAAGGGGAGAAAGGGAGAAGAATGTTGAGTTTAGAGCATGGTTAGAGGAACACTTTCCAATCTTATTCAAGGCTGTTTCTGAAATAATGCTCAGAGTGGATGTTCAGCCTGAATTACCTGAGTTGGAGTACTTTCCCACACCAACTGATGAGAGTGGTAATATCAACTGGGTAGAGATTAGGAAGATCTGGTTGCAGATGGTTACGCGCTTTCTCTCAACCATCCCTGATACATCCGTCTCTACTCTGAAGGCTGTTGAGAAGAGATTCCTTGACTGGATGCAGCTGCCTATGGACAACAGGAAATCCTTGGTAATGTAATAGGCCAGCTGAGTCAGCTGAGGTTAGGATCCTATTCTCCTTGTAACTTCTTCTCTGCTTAATGAAGTTTATGTTTTCCAGACAACTTCTTGTTGTCAGTTGCTCTTTACTTTCTGTCTGAAAGAACTTATCTAAAGATCTTCTTTTCTGTCCTATGTTGATCTTGATTAAATATGCATATGGTTTGAGATCAGCTGAGTTGGTTTTGATATCATCAAAAAGGGGGAATTTGTTAGGATATTCTTGTTAGAAGTTTTGATGTTGTAATAAACCATCCAGCTTGTAATAGGACCAACTGAACTTGTTAGTCAGCTGATGAATAGTTCGGATTAGATAGGTTTTAGTAAGGGGGAACCAACCTTGCTACCTAGAAGATCCGAAGCATTCATAGAGAAGAAGACCAGTTAAGGCTTTGAAGACTTAGCAGATTTCAAAAGACAGAAGACCTGAGCAGATGACACTAAGTACCTGGAAGCAAAATAGCAGAGGAAACAGATCAGCTGATGTAAGAAGATCAGCTGTAGAGCATGTTGCAGACAAGACGAGAATCAGATAAGCTAAGGACCAAATCAGCAGACTAGGCCCAAAGATATCAGCTGAGGTGCAGACCTGCAGACTAGCACATCAGCTGAGGTCCGAATACCAGCAGACCAGTACACCAGCTGAGAAGACAGATCAGCTGAGATCATGTGCTCAACCCAGATTCTACGGAATCACACAAGGGTTGACTTGCGACAAATGAGAGATTCCCAGAATAAAAGATCAATCAATCAAGGAGGTTCGCGAAGATATTCAGGAATTAAGAAGGAGATTCAATCAATCTCAATGATTGATTGATTCCTAAATTATGGTATTTCAGATCTCTAGTCCTTCCAACGGCTAGTTGATTTGAACTTATAAATAAGAGTTCAAGTGAAGATTTCATGTATCGTTCTACACGCGTTTAAGCTTGCCGAAACTCTGTCAAAATCTTCACTCGTGCTCAAAAACCTTTTACTCAATATTAATCCATTGTAAGCTTTATAGAAGCTGTTAGACGTCGATTGCTTTTAGCATAAGACTATTGTAAGAGAGTAGTACTCTCGAAGTGAGTAAGTGAGTGAGTGAGAAAGATAGTGGAGAGACCCACAAGTCCAGTTGGATTGTGGAGAGTGGAGTAGGACCTTTTGTCTGAACCACTATAAATTCGTATGTCTCGTGCTCTTTCTATTCTGTTCTTTATCTGTGCACAAATCACTAAGAACGGTTTTTCATAAAAACGTTTCCGCACTAAAAAATACACAGCACACAATTTTCAAAACCAGACTATCTCAAGTAGTCTGCTGTTTTTAAAATTAAGTCAATTCGAAAAAGATTTTGAAACCTATCAAGTCTATTCAACCCCCCTCCTTCTAGACTTGACTTAGTGTTTCTTTGCTCAAAACCTGCCTTTGGGACCAACATTATCACTCACTGGATAAAATTGTGTTTAACAAGATCAAAACCTGTAAAACTGCAAAAGATATATGGGAAAAGTTAGAAATGATTTATGAAGGAATTGAACAAATTAAGGAAAACAAACTCATGATAGCAGTTCAAAAGTTTGAGAACTTCAAGATGAAATCTGGTGAAACTCTTGAAAAGTTTGAGTCAAGATTCATTGCGATACTCAATGAGCTAGACTCACTTGGTAAAGATTACTCACAAAGAGAAATGAACATGAAGGTTCTTAGAGGCTTACCTTCTGAATGGGAAATGAAAGTGATTGCCACGAGAGAATCAAAAGATATATCTAAGTTATCCACCTTTGAACACTTTTCAGACTTGAAGGCTTATGAATTTGACATAAGTAGGAGAAAAGAATCTGACAGTAGTAAGGTTACAGCTCTAGTAGCTGACAACCTTGCAGCTACAGATTTTGATGATGAAGACTTAGCTCTTTTTATAAAGCAGCTCAAGAAGTTTAACAAATGGACTAAAAAGAAGCAGTTCACACCAAAGGAGGATGGTAAGGTGAAACCTACAGCACCTAACTGCAGAAAGCCTGGACATTACATCAAGGATTGTCCATGCTCCAAAGCTGAAAAATACGCAGATGAAGAAAAGAGAATCAGAAAAGATAGAAAGAAAAAATTTGACAATGAGAGAATTAGAGCAGCACTACTTTCAGAGTTTGATAAAAACCAAGAAGACTGTCCCTCTTCTTCTCATAAGTCAACTGCAGACTTAGAAGAATCTGACTCTACAGGCTCAGATGAAGAAGCCCTAATTTGTCTTATGGCTAAAGTTGAAGAGGTATGCTCATCATCATCAAGTTATATAAAAGAAAAGGATTCTTCCAGTGACATGCTTAGTGCAATCCAAAGACTACAAGAAGAAAATGAAGATCTTAGAAGAAATAATCACATTGGAAGGGAACATGTTAAAGCTTTGTTAGCTAGAATAGAGGATGCTGAACAGCAACTGCAGATTCTACAAGAACTTAAAGAAGGTTACAGTTGTCTGAAAAATGACAATGAAGAACTCTTCAATGAAGCAAGTTGTAGAGTTGTAGACTGTGTTGAACTAAAGAAAACTATCAGAACTCAAGAAATTATGATAGCTGGTCTTGGAGAAAGCAATGCCTATTATAAAAAGATGTTAGATTGTTTTTGAAAATCATCCAAACAACTAAGGAAGATGTTGTCTGAACAAAGACATACAAAAGATTTACTGGTATAGGATATAATCCTTGCAGTTGGATGAATCATTTACAAAAATCAATTCGTAAACCAGAAAGGAAGTTCATTAAAGGTTCAACTTCAACTCCAGAAGAAACTGTAAACTCAACCCTACAGCCAGAAGATTTACAATTCTTGAATTGATTCAAAGAATTGTCACCTAGAAAACAACAAAAGGTCAAGAAAATCATGAATGATACTGAGGAAGATGTTACCAACATGTTGCAAAACATGTTTCTGAAACCGACTGCAGAATCAATCATACAGTCAGAAGAAGAAGTCTTTCAAAAATTGAATATTGAAAGAAGACTTAACTTTGACAGATTCTGGAATGGAAATATGTCTGATTTGTCTCCCTCTTCAACCATTCAAAGTGGAGGATCAAGCAAGAACTGCAGAATTAACAACTCTACAGCTCCCAAAAAGGTTAGGATTGCAAAGAGTAGCACTGGAGGAAATCCAAAGTATTAGATTTCTAAATAACTCATTTTATTTTGCAGGGACAAATTACAACCACCAAAAGAGAGATTTGGTATATAGACAGTGGTTGTGCAAGACATATGACTGGAGATAGAAGTTTGTTACAAAATGTGAAAGATCACAAAGGTCCTAAGGTTGTTTTTTATGATAATGCCAGTGGAACAGCTAAAGGATCAGGAAGTTTGCTTAAAGGAAATGTTCAGATCAATTATGTTTATTTGGTAGAAGGCTTAAAGCATAATTTGCTTAGTGTAAGTCAATTTTGTGACAAAGGCTACACTATAGACTTTACACATGACACTTGCATAGTCAAAGATATTGAATCCCAAACCACAAAACTGACAGGAACTAGAAAAGGGAATGTTTACATTGTAGAGTGGGACTCTACAGCTGAAACTACCTGTTTTCTTGCTAACAGTTCAAATGAAGTTAGTTGGTTATGGCACAAAAGGATGAATCACATAAACTTTAAAACCATGAATGAACTTGTGAATAACAGACTTGTGAGAGGTCTACCAAACACAAAGTTCAGGAAGGAACACATATGTGATGCCTGTGTTAAAGGGAAACAAATCAATAAGACTTTCAAAAGCAAGACACACTCAAGCACATCAGGGGTACTTGAATTACTGCACATGGATCTTTTTGGACCCATAGAACCTGTAAGCATTAGTGGAAAGAAATATACTCTAGTGGTAGTAGATGATTACTCAAGATTTTCTTGGACAGTGTTTCTAAAAAAGAAGAGTGAAACTCTACAGAAGCTACCAGAGTTGATGAGGTGAATTCAGAATGAAAAGAATTTGAAGATTGTGAAGATCAGATCAGATAGAGGAACTGAGTTCACAAATCAAGTCATTGAAGAATATTGTTCACTATATGGCATAATGTATGAATACTCTGCAGCTAGAACTCCACAACAGAATGGTGTTGCAGAAAGGAAAAATAGAACACTCAAGGAGGCAGCCAGAACAATGATTGTTGAAGCAAATCTACCTAAGTGATTTTGGGCAGAAGCAACAAGCACAACATGCTATACACAAAATAGATGCTTGATAGTGAAAGATCATAAGAAGACTCCATATGAGTTATGGAAAGGAAGGACTCCTAATATTTCTTATCTACACATATTTGGATGCAAATGCTACGTACTGAATAATGGAAAAGAACACCTCAAGACTTTTGATACAAAGTCAGATGAAGGTATCTTTTTAGGTTATTCTAATGTTAGTAAATCATTCAGAGTGTATAACAAGAAATTAATGATTGTAGAAGAATCACATCATGTTGTTTTTTATGAACAATACAGCTCCCCTGAAGAAATTATGGAAGACTCTAAAGAGGACAACTCTACAGTCACAAGTCAGCAACCATATATTGAAATCAAATTAAACTCCTGTAGAATTGATCAACAAAGGCTTTGGCACTGTGATATTTGAGTTACCTCCCATAGAGAATGTTGAAGATCTAGTCTATGAGAATGTTCTAACAGAAGTAGAAACACCAACAATAAGACTTGATGAGTCTGCAGTAGGTGAATCTATAGTTGTAGAGAACAATGATCAAGGACTAGAACCTGAATCAGATTTGATTTAATTAAAAGATCATCCCCCTGAGCATGTATTGGAAACTTATCAGATGCTGTAAAGACCAGAAAACAAATCCATGAGGAAATGTTTGCTACATTCCTCTCATCTTCAGAACCTACAGATATTCATGAAACACTGCAGGATGTAAATTGGATCATTGCAATGCAAGAAGAATTGAATGGTTTTGAAAGAAATCAAGTATGGGAACTTGTTCCAAGACCTAGGAATCACAAAGTGATTGGAACTAGGTGGATGTTCAAGAATAAACTTGATGAAGATGGAATTGTAACCAGAAATAAAGCAAGGCTAGTTTCTTAAGGCTATTGTCAATCTGAAGGCATAGATTTTAATGAATCCTTTGCCCCAGTTGCAAGATTAGAAGCTATAAGAATATTTCTAGCCTATGCTGCACACATGAACTTTACAGTCTATCAAATGGATGTAAAGAGTGCATTTCTCAATGGTTTACTATCAGAGGAAGTGTATGTTGAACAACCACCAGGATTTGAGGAATCTACAGCTGAAGACATGGTTTATAAACTTTGAAAAGACCTTTATGGACTTAAACAAGCACCAAGAGCATGGTATGATACACTGTGTGGTCATTTGATCAAAAATGGATTCGAAAAGGGTATAGTTGACAAGACCTTATTTAGATTACAATATGGAAATGACATATTGCTTGTTCAAATCTATGTTGATGATATAATCTTTGGCTCAACCGATGAAGATTTATGTAGAAATTCTCTAACCTCATGAGTGAGAAGTTTGAAATGAGAATGATGGGAAATCTGAATTTCTTTTTGGGATTATAAGTTAAGCAAATGAGAGATGAAATTTTCATCAATCAAGCTAAGTATACTGATTAGGGTCATAATTGCATGTTTTTGCATCCATTTCTACATGGTTTTGATGTGCTTATGTTCATATTTGACCCTAAAATGCTATACTTTGTGCATTTAACCCTTTTTGGCTAGAAAGTTGTGTTCTGTAGTGAAAACGAGCAAAAATTAGCAAGAGACGAGCAAGTTCGTAAAAGTCCAGAAATTGTGAGTTGATCCAATGCAGGAAAATGATATACCATATTGAAGAGTTCAAAGAAAGGGTCGCAACGGAAAAAGAATCGAGTCAATTGGAGGTCTAGAACTCAAGATATGAAGAAAACGAGGAAGTCGGGGATCGATCGGCTGAGACGAAGTCGGGCTCGTGCGACCACAAGCCCAGATTCGTGCAAGATATCCCTAGTTCGGGCATGGAGGAGTGAACGAATGCTCGCACGAACCAGACTCGTGCGACGACTGTGTGCATTCGTGTGATGGCTCGGTTGGACCCAATTTCGAGAGTTGTTTCGTCTTTTCGCGCATTTAATGAAGGGCATTTTGGACTAAACATTGTGGGCACTGTAAATACTCCAAGGATCAGACTCTCAAGACATCTAGTTTAAAATAAAGTCATAATTCAAGTTCTTAGATTATATTAGAGAGAGAGAGAGGTAGTTACTAGTTGGGTTCATAAGAATTCTTCTTAAGATTTTATCGATAACTTTTGATCTACCGCTTTGATCGTCGAACCGTTTATTCCTGTATTCTCGTCTTAGTTAGAGCTACGTTTCTACCGATTGTTAGCTAAATGGCCAAGGATATTTTTCAACCATCATACATAAATCTCAAAGCATAATGATCAAGGAAACATGTAGGATTTCTAACCCACACCCCTACCTTTCTTGTCATTTTGAATTTATACGCACAAGAAAAATCATCTTTTCTTCTCAACCTAATCCACCCCCATCTCCTACTATAAAAAATATTCAAGAAGATTTT